>PVKA01024344.1:0-34374 GCA_004027165.1 Ctenomys sociabilis | reverse complement strand
ACCCAATGTTTCTGGAATTCATTCTTTATTTCAGATTCTATGTATTCAAATATTTCTTTTTTAAATTGGGGAATTACTTCTTGTTTTATTTCCTCTATAGCTTTCTGCTGTTTTTCCTTTGCTGTTGTACCTGTTACTTCATTCATTGCAGCTGAGCTAGTGTCCTCTGCCCTTCCTGATGGACTCAAGGTCTGGGATTGCATTTTTCCCCTTCTCTTTGTCATTTTGTATAGCACTGATCTTTGACCTTTGGTGTAGAGCTTTGGTGCAGCTATAACCTTAGCTTGTTATGAGATTCGGGTGCCAGTCTATTAAGTTTGAGATTTTCCAGGTATGCTTATCCTGGGTCTAGCTGTTGTGTTCAGTTCCTTTTTTGCTGCAGCTCCTTTGGTTCCCCTATGTTGGTTCCCGGGGTCAGCCCTCCTGTGTCAGGCAGGGAGTTCCCCAGGTGGGTGGGCCTGGGCTTTGGTGGGTTTTCTGGGCTCACAAATTATAGTGGATGATCTTATTCACTGAGTAGGCTGTACTGAGGTGGCCAGCTTGTGCTGGGTCCGGGTCTATAGCCCTTAACCTAAGAAGGCTGGCAAACGTCCCTCTGGTGCAGTGGGCCTGGAGCCCTCACTCACAGGTCAGGCTGTGCTGGGTTTCGGTCTGTAGCGTGGGACCGTGGATTGCTGAGAAATGTCCCTCCGGTGTGGCAGGCTTGGAGTTCTCACTCCAGGCCGACCTGCACTCTGTCGGGGGCTGTGGGGTGGGACTAGTAATCACCTGGAAATGTTTCTCTGGTGCAGTGTGCCTTGAGCTGTCACCGAGCCACGGGAGGTGACGGGCAGCTTAATCCCTGGGAAATGTATCTCAGGCACGACGGGCCTGAGGTTCTGTACTCACTGACCTTTGATGCCCAGAGAATCGGGGAAATTCCCACTCAATCAGTGGGCTTTAGGTCAGGGGATCCGGGGAGGTGTTGGTGAGTGGGTCCTGAGGTTTCAGGCCAGTCACTGACTTGGAGGGGTTGGGGACAGGGATCCGCGTAGCTCGCGTGGGAAGAAGCCAAAGGCTCTCCCTCAAACTCACCACACTCTCACTGATCTGGGAAGCCTGGTGAGTCCTGTAAATTCGCTCTCGCTGGGCAAGCTTGGCACAGGAACCAGGAGGCCGCTGGAGTCAGCTACTGTCTCAGGCTGGTCTCTGGCTTGTCGGGCATGGGTGGGATTGAGCAGTCTGGCAGAGTCGGCCGCGCTGTCTCTGGCCGGTCTCAGTTTTATCTTTATTAACAAGATACTTTTCTTTTTTTTTTTGGGTATTTTAGGGAAGGGCCCACAGGGTGTTCAGGGTCCCACTACTAGATCAGACTTGTAGTGATCCACCTATTTACAGCCTCCCAAGAGCTGGGATTACAGGCACACACCACCATGCTGTCTCCATTGCCATATCAGCATGCCCCAGGGGCACGGCTGACATAGCAGTCCTGGGAATCAAACCCCTGGCTCCTGCGCCTGCATGCAGGTGCTTTAATCCACTGAGCTATTTAGGACCACATGTTTCATATAATAATTGTTCTAATGAGCAAGACTTAAAAACTTCTAAGGATAATTTTATGGCTTAAAAGTAGATTTAATATTGATTGTAACCAACATTTTTTATGCTTCAAATGTTCATAAAAACTGAGGCTGTAAATTGATCTTTGAATTCTGAGACCCATTTGATAATCATCCTTAAGCAATAGTGAGTTTATTTTCCATTTTTTATAGGGAATACTTTCCTGGAAAATAAATTATGAAAGAGCGGCACACATGTACTTTTTAAAACATCATAATTAGGGCGTAAATTAATTTAGCCATCTTCTGAATCTATTTAAGGAAATGCTTTGTTATGTTCAGGAAAATATAATATTACATAGCTCATATATTTGCATAGTTACCTCTGGAAACTCACTTTTTTGTTTTTATTCTTACAAGATTTCCTAGGTTATAGTACTTCACAATTCGGTGTCAGGAAGAATCAATGAGAGAGATGTTTTAACGATAGGGAGAGTGAATAAATACATGATGAGTCATCAGGAATTGGGGAAAATAGTTGTGACTAACAAGTCAAAGGGAATTTTAGTACTGAAGAAATTAGAGGGGTTGAGGAAGTATGTGCTAGGGATGCAGAGAGAAACACAGCTTGGTTTCCTATGACACCTAATTTTTAAATATCAGAGGAATTTTCAAAGCACATCATGGCATGTGGAACTTTGGTTTAATATGTAGGTTTTAATATAATGCAGGCAGGTTGGCAGATTGTTAGGAAACAGCTATTGAGAAGACAGTTTCTCCCTTATAGGTGGGGCATATATCAGGCAGGGCATGCAGAGAAACCTCTTGGGGTTGGGAGACAGAGGAAGAAAGGAGAAACTGAGGCAAAAGCCCATGTTGTGGAGAAGGAAAAGAAAGGCCAGGCAGCAGAAACAGGTTTAGAATTAGTTAGACTAGGTCCCGCAGGCCCTTAGTTGACAAGGACAGGGGTTAGTGGTCTGGAAGGTGGGAGCCTAATAAAGATAGGGTTTTGATTTGGCTGCTCTACATATGATGGTGAATTTTCAGTTGTTTTTTTTTATCATTCTCTAGAAATTGACTATATCAAGATGAACATGTTTTGACATGTGAAAACTTCAAAACAGTATATCACCAACACTTATGTAGTAAGTGAATATATTATGCATGCTAATTATCTTCTCCATCAGCACACATTTTGCATTCCCATGATTTAAAATGTACGTATGTGCTATTAACTCTTAAATTTACTTACAAATCTAGCTTGCCTCTTAGATTGAGCTTGGTACCTCTGGCTCCTGTATGTTGCATATCAGGGATGTATGATATTCTTCAAGTAACTGATTGAGGCACATCCCTATTCATAATCCAAATACACTTTTTCCCATTCTTTCCATTGGTGAATGCTATCAGCATTTTTCCAATCAGCTAGTTCCTGTCTGAAAGAAACCCAAGGTTCTCCCTCTCCTCATATCCCATTATTGACAGTCCTCTTAGTTTCTAACTTCAAAAAGTATCTCAAACTCTGCATCTTTTCCACTTGCTCCAAAAATCCTAGAGCAAGTCTTCATCAGAGTTGCCTAGCTGACTGTTCCCATTTTATCATTTATAGTATCTCACTTAGCACACAGGCATGCACAAACAGAGAGAGATACTACATACATCTGATTAAAAAGATGACTGCCTTAATTAAAATCTTTTCTTTTTTAAAAATTATAATTTTCTTTTATTTTGAAGAGTAAAAACAAGAGCAAGAAAAACAAAAAGAAAGACAGAAACAGAGCAGCATATAACAATACATGCTATATAGCTTTTTAAAACAAGAATAGCTGATTAACAATGCTTGATATGTTTTATGTTTCTATCATCAAATCTGTTGCTCAGATTATCAGATACAGTTATGGAAGATGGGACATACGTTTGAATATTTCCATGTACTTTCAAGAAAACTTAATTTTTGTTCTTGTCCCTCATTTTCTTTTAGAACCCTTTAAAAATTTACTTCAAAGAGAGTATAGTAATACTTGATATGACATTAGAAGCAGTACACTTTTAGAAGACCAAGGTAACAGATATTTTAATCATGGTTTTAGTATTACACATTGCTGTTCTCAGTGTAGTTGCTTAGTCACAGACTTCAACATAATGAGTTAGTCAAGGTGACAATTCTACCAATTCATTGCTATTTTCAAAAACCTGATGGAAATTCTTTGGACAATTGCCTTAGTCATCTTGTATATACACATGTACGGTGAATATGTTTTGCCCCTTTGTTAAAAATAAGATGATAGAGCGTGTTTGCAGTTGCATATGCATCTTCTAATCTGTTCTATTGATCCTTAGGTCTACTCTTTTGCAAGTAACATGGTGATTTACAACAGCAGCTTTGTAGCATAATTTCAAGTCAGGAATTATAATGCTTCCTGTCTTGCTTTTGTTGCCCATGATTACCTTTGGTGTTCTAGGTCTTTTCTGGTTGCAAATAAATTTTAAGAATGTTTTCTCTAGATCTGTGAGATACATGGTACTATTTTGAGAGGGATCATATTAAATCTGTATAATAATTTTGGTAGTATTGCCATTCCACAATATTGGTCCTTCCTATCCAGGAACAACGAATATCTTTCCATTTTCTGAAATCCTCAATGATCTTTTTTTGCAGAGTACTGTAATCTTCATCGAATAGATATTTTACTTCTTTAGTTACATTAATTCCTAAGTATTTATTTTTTCAAGGTGCTATTGTGAAGGGTATTGTTTCTTTAATTTCTCTCTGTGTGTTTGTTATCTGTGTTCAGGAGCTTTATTGACTTCTTGGTATAGACTTTATAACTTGCTATGCTACTGAATTTGTTTATCAATTCTAGGAGCTTCTAGGTAGAGTATTTTGGGTCTTTCAAATAAAGAATCATGCCATCTGCAAATAAAGATACTTCAACTTCTTATTTTCCCATTTTTATTTCTCTCTCTTGTCTAATAGCTAATGTTTCAAGAACCATATTAAATAGTGATGATAGAGGATATCCATGTCTTATACCTGATCTGAGAGAAAAGGATTTCAGTTTTTCCCCATTAAGAATTATGTTTGCGGTTGTATTGAGATAGATGGCTTTCATCAGATTGAGGTAGAGGCCATCTATTCCAATTTTATGTAGGGTATGATAATGAATGAGTGTTGGACTTTGTCAAAAGCCTTTTCTGCATGAATTAAGATGATCATGTGTTTTTTGGATTTTGCTCTATTGATATACTTTGCTACATTTATAGATTGTGTAAGTTGAACCATCTGTGCATCCCTGGGTTGAATCCTACTTGGTTATGGCATAAAATCTTCTTAATGATTTTCTGTATTTTTTTGCTAGGATTTTATTGAAGATTTTTTGCATCTATATTCATGAAGGAGATTGGCATGCAGTTCTCCTTTTTAGTTTAATCTTTCTCTGGTTTTGGTATCAGTATAATACTTGTCTGCAGGAAAGATTTTGGGAGTATTGTTTTCTTGTCAATTTCATTAAAGAGTCTGAGGAGTACTGGAATTATACCTTCTGTAAAATTCTTGTATAATTCAGCTGTGAATCTATCAGAACCTGGAGTTTTCTTTGTCAGTAAATTTTTTGTTACAGTTTGAATTTCATTGGCTGATGTTGGAGTATTGAGAGTTCTTATAGCTTCTTGATTTAGTTTTGATAACTTGTACCTTTCTAGGAACCTGTGAATTTCTTCTGTCTTTTTTTCTGTCAGAGTAAAGATTTTTGAAGTGACTAATTATGATATTCTTATTTTCCACAAGGTCTGTAATAATATTGCCCTTTTCATTCCTTATTGCTTAAATTTGGATGTTTACCCCCTCTTTTTGATGAAAGTATGTAGGGGCTTATGAATTTTATTTAATCTTTCAAGGAATCAACTTCCTGATTCATTTATTCTTTGTATTGTTTCTTTGTACAAATTGCATTAATTTTTGCTTTAATCTTTATAAATTCCTCCAGTTTTTGGGCTTTGAGCTTGTTTTCCTTTTTTTTTTTTTTCTAGAAGCTTGATGTGCAGCATTAAGTTATATATTTGCTCTTTTTCTGTTTCCTAATGTGTGAGTTCATAGCTATAAATTTCTCTCTAAGAACTTCTTTCATTGCATCCCAGAAATTCCATTAGGTTCTGCCTAAATTTTCATTGTAGATATTGTTTAATTTCATCTGTAACATTGGTTGCTGAGGAGAATGTTATTTAATATTCGTGTGTTTATGAGGTTTTGTGACTTCTTGTCATTTATTTCCTTTTATTGTACTGTGGTCATATAATATTCCTAGGATAATTTCTGTTTTTTTACATATACTTAATTATGACCTATGGACTAGTATGTGGTTATTTTAATAAATGTTTCATGTGAAGCTGAAATGTGTATTCAGATATGGTTAGGTACAATGCTCTATAAAAGTCCACTAAGCCTGTTTTTTTCAAACATCTTGTTCAGTTTTGCTACTTGTCTGCTAATTTTTTCTCTGTTTTACCTATTTTTTGGGGTTAAGGGGGTGTAAGGTCTCCTGTTAAGATTTTGGTATTGGATATTAGATTTTTCATGTCTATTAAGATTTGTCCTCTATAGTAGGACACTCCTTTGTTTGGTGCACACATATTTATCACTGTCACCTCTTCCTCTTGTACTTTTCCCCTAACCAGTATGTAGTAGCCTTTATTTTATTTGGTCTTTCTTGGTTTGAAGTGGAGACTGGCTGAAAACAGGATTGCTATCCCTGCCTTTCTGAGATCCTGAGGCATGTAGTATTTTATTCCATCCTTCAACTTTCAGCCCGTGAATTTCTTTATGGGTTAAGTGTGTTTCTTGTGTACAGCACATTGTTGGATTTTGCTTCCTAATCCACTGTGCCAGTATATTTCTTTTAATAGGTGAATTGAGTCCATTTACATTGATGGTTATATTTGAGATGTATTGACTTATGTATGACATGTTATTTACCTGCTATTGGTTATCTTTTTTTTTTCTCTTGCGTTTAACTTTTTGCCCTTTTTGTTGGGTTCTTTCCATTGTCATACATGGAATTGCATTCACTTTGATTCCTCTTTATAATATCTTGTAGTAGTCTGTGTAGGTTTGTGTTGGTTGTCATAAATTTCTTTAGTTGTTCTTGGTCACAGAAGTATTTCCCTTCTTCATTAAACTTGAAAGAAGTTTTGCAGGTATATCAGTGTAGACTGGAATTTGTTTTCTGGCAAGACTTTATTTCACTTCTTGCTCTTCTTGTCTTGATTTATGAAGAGAAAACTGCCATTATTCTGATGGGTTTTCCCTTAAATGTGATCTGTTTCTTTTCACTAGCGGCTTTTAGTATACTGTTCTTGTGCTGAATTTCTGGGATTTTGATTATTATATGTCTGGGTGTGTTTTTAATTGTGTAATGTTATTTGGAATTCTATATACTTGTTACTGAATGACAGATTCTTTCCCTATATTTGGGAACTTTTCTGCTATTATTTCTGCCCATTTTCTTTTTATTGTTTGTTTTGACTCCTTTCTCACTGATGGTTATTCATGAATGACATTAACTTGCAGATGTTTAATTATTATTTCCTGCATTCTCGTTATTTTTCAAGATCTTTCCTTACCTTGTCACTAACTACAACAATATCTTCAAGGTCTGAAAGTCTATCTTCACTTTCATTCACATGGTTTTGTCAACTTTTAAGTTTTTAATACCTTGTATATCTCTTTGAATCTGCATCTGCTTTGTGCATTCTATTTCTTTTTTATATTGCTCATTTAAGCTTTCCATCATTTTTCTATTATCCTCTAGTTTTTTTTCTCAGCTTCTTCTTTTCAAAGTCTTAGTGATTCTTAGTTATCATTTCTTTTTTTACTTCAGATATTATTTGTTTTTTTTTTTCAAATGTACTTTTAGTACACGGTCTACAGGTCTACAGGGTTTTGCTACATAGACTGGATTCATAATGCTTCTTCTGTTTTCAATCTCTCAGGCTCTGGAATTACAGGCACATGTTACCACATCCAGTCTCAGTCACTGTCTCAGTGCACTCCAGGGGCAGAGCTGGCATCCAGGCAGGGGATCAAATCCCAGCTAATGCGCTCTGCCTGAGCAGGTGCTTTATTCTGCTGAGCTATCTGCCCAACCCTTCAGATGTTATTTCTGATCTGATTCTCTGTGTACTTTTCTTCAGTTGTTTCTTTACTTCGGACATAATTATTTCAAAGATTTCAGGTGTGTGACTTCCAATTTCTTCTCTGCTATTGTCTCTTGCATTTGTTCTGTGTGGGCTTAGGGCTTGAGAATGCATTTTTCTCCTTCCTATTGTCATTTTGTAAAAGGGAAGGTCCTCTGATCTTTGGCGTAGATCGTTGGTTCAGTTATTACCTGAGCACCTATTGATATTATTTCTCAAGAGAGTTCACGTGGTTAAAGAAGTTACAGTTTTCTATTTACAGTACTACCATTAGGAACATTAATAATGGGTAGTGAGATTTAGCAATTGAGAAACTTTTATAACTAATGGTTTTGTATTTTAAACCATAAGTGCAAACATTATGACTATATAGCTAAATATATATTAAATTGGAAATTTGAATTTAAATTAATTCCCCTAAATTCTGTCTGATTACCTCCCCTTGATGTACCTGGAGTCTTCCAGGCAGACTAGTTCACCCTGTTTACCTGTTGCCACCTCTCTCTCTCTCTCTCTCTCTTGATTTCAGAGAGAGAGAATATTCTCGTAAATCTGGGTCTCACAGTGTGCCTCAGCTTACAGGGTCTAGATCTGCAAACTTCAAACTCGTTCAGCTGGGCCTGGCTTTGTTCTGGCTGCTGTGCTTGGCTCCTTCCTGCTGTGGCCTGTAGAAGTGAACCCACTGTGCCCTACTGGCAAGATGTTTTGCTCCTGAATTAGGTGGATAGATCTCATCACTAGACTCTCTGCAGAAAATTTTGCCAGAGAGTCCCACACCAGACCTGACCCCTGGAGAGAGGTTCTGGTGGCCGGTCCCCACACACTGTGCCCGTCTGCTGGAATCAACTTTAAATGTTTCCTTGGTTTCTCTTTATATGTAGACTACACTCTAAGCTCTTTATTGTGGATCCATACTTCTTCATGCTCTCAGAGTTGCTTATCTTTCCATTGGAATCCCACTGTACTCTGCCCTTGCAAGTACTCTCTGGTCGGCCTGGCTCTGGTATGGCTGTATCAGTGGCACACATTTGCCTGTGCCTCTCTTGAACTGCTCGGCTACATTTCTTGAAGGGCAGCTCCTCCTTATTCTTCACATCTCAGCTCAAACACCAGGGGTTTGTCCACTCAACCTAATCAAGCCAACCTCTCCTTCCTAATTTTTTCCTCATTGATATTCATTTCCTTTTGGAAAATAGCTCAATATTTAGTTACCCTGTTTAGTTACTCATATATTTTTAATTGTCTTTCTCTTTATTGAAACTAAACTGTTCAGAGGGATTGAACTTGATCCTTTTGTGTATTTCTTATTGTTCTAATCTCATCCCTATGTTTTTGTTACTAGAGTGTAGTAAGCACTCAGTATTTGTGGGTCTGGATATATTATAATCTGACAGGAAGCCCGGAAAGTGAAAGTTATCATCTATGGTAATGAAGATAATTTCCAGTATATTTGTCTAACTCAAAGTCTAGCACTTTTACATTGTAGTATAGGGGTAGACACTTAGCTACATATGTTTTAAAAGAAAATGATCCTGGTTTATTTGCTTTATTTTATTTTGTTAAGGAATATATGGGTAGACTAAAATCAGGATTAACTTATACTAAATTATACTGTAATGAAGGTAGCTGGAGAAAGAAGGAAGAAAAAAAGCTGTTTAATTTGGCTGCAGCTTTTATTTTCTTACTGAAATATATAGTTACAAGGCTTACTTTCCTATCAATAAAGGATATATAATAAGACCAAATTTTGTCTATATATTTAAAGGAATATTTTAGGAAATTGTATAAAGAAACATTCCAGACATGTTTAGGAGCCAACCCTTGGCCATTGTGAAATTTTCAATGTATGTGAAAAAAGAAATTAAAGCTAGTCACTTCCTCATTTAGAGAAAAAAATTCTGTGATTTCTATTTAAGTAATCTTAGAATTCACATCAGAATTTCATTTGATGAAGTTTCTCAAAGTCCTCATATAATTTTTGTTAATTAGCAAGTGGCTCCCAATGATTTATTTTAATGTAGATTTCCTTAATTGACTTTGGTAAATAAGACACTTAAAAGTGTGATAATTTAAAAAATCAGTAAAATAAAAAATATGTACTATTCTAAAAGTAACATTTTAATAAGTGATATTTGTCATAGAATAAAATACATATGCAAGAAATGACAAAGATCGCCTATAATTCTGTCATTCTTTTTCCATTCTCATATAGTTTTTCTTCTTTTCTCTCCCATATATATGAACCTATATTTATATAATGTGTAAAAATCTCATGATACTATACATTTCATTTTGAAACATTTTTTAATTTGATGGTGTATTATGGACAAAGTTCTAAGATATCAAAAATGATTCTACATTTTAAAGTTATTTTTTCCCTGGGTACATAAAAACATAATTGTACATGTTATTGGGCCATCATCTACTAGTTGGATGCATACATACATGTGTAATTTTTGGATTAGAGTAAACACATTTATCTCCTTAATCGTTCATCGTTACTTTATGGTAAAAGTGCTTAAAATTCTCTCTTCTAGCTTTTTGAAATATATTCTATATTCTGATTATCTATACTCACCATACTGTGCAGTGGTACCCCTGAGCTTGCTCCCTCCTTCCGACCCTACCCCTCCCTTGCCTCTGGTAGTCCCCATTCCCGGCCACTTTCTGTGAGTTCAGTGTTTCACATCAGAGTGACACCACGTGGCAATCGTCTTTCTGTCTGATTTATTTCATTTTACATAATGTTTCATAGCTCCACATATGTTGGTGAAAATGCCAGGATTTCTTCCCTTTTTCTTTTTTTTTTATTGAGTAGAATTTCATTTGGATATGTCATGTTACATATTCTTTGGATACTAAAGACTGTTTCCATTTCTTAACCCTTTTGGATCATGCTGCAATAACCATGCAGCATAATTTTAAAGTTAGTATCATACTACGGATGCATAATGTTTACCTTTAGAGTTTTTTAGTACCTTGTGTATCACTAGGCACACCATCTTCTTCCTCTAAAATATTATGATAATATTCCTCAAATAAAATTTTTTTCTTTAATATTGACAACTATATATTTTTTACCGTATAATGATTCAACCTTACATCTGGTATTTATGGTCAACATTTCTGCAGCACTGTATATGTTGTTAGTGTTTGCTTCATACACCTTTTTCAATCTTTTTTTTTATTTGCCTTTTTGTATTTAAATTAAATATATCTTTTCCATGTTTTATCTCCTATTTATATGAGTGGAAAATTCGCTGACAGTTAAGAGGAGAAATTTATCCCATTTTCAATATTTTAAGAATTCTATTAATTTTACATTTGTTACAAGTGGGGGCTTAAGTTAAAAATCACTTCTGTTATTTTACTTTGTAAATGTTAAAAAAAATTCTCTGCTTAAAACCTCCATTCTGGAGTTAGTAAAATATCTCATATATTCTTACTTAACCTTGCCATTCTATATCTGATATATATATTTATTTATTTTCTCTAAATTTTTTTAATCATAAAACTTCAGCTAATGTGCAGTTAGGGCTTTGCTGATGGATCTCACTCTTTCCACGAGCTTATATCTTTTATGCATTTATTTATTTAATATAAACAATAATAGCGAGCCTTGTTGTAAGGATGCTAGCAGCCTTATTTTACTGATTTCATTGTTGTTGTTTAATAACAGACACTTAAATTTTCATTTTGAAATAAGTTAAAATCTTATTTTTTGTGGGAGATTCCACTAAACTGCTACTTCACTCTCTGCCCAGTGCAGCTTGGAGCGAACTCCCTACCCAATCAAAATTGCTCTGGCCAGAATCAGCAGCAGATTCTAGTTAATCATGCAACTGGTCACTTACTTTTTCTATTATTATGACTCTCTTTGAAGATTACAATAAGAGCAGGGGGGCTTTTCTGGGGATGGTGGGCACCATGAGACAATGTGTCCAAATGTGAAAACTTTGAGTGGACTCTCATTGCATGGAAAGCAGCCTTTCTGCGTTCTTTATTAATTTCTTCTTGGGAGATCCCAGTTAAAAGCTGTTTCCTAACTTTTCACATACAAAAGCCTCTTGTCTTTTATTAAAATAAGACCCTCTGGTTTAAATTTGTGTAGGTTGTGCCATATTAATAAAATAAAGCTGCACCATACTATCACATTTTAAATTACAATAATTTTACTAGTTCAATATAGTTAATCTTCCTATTTGTTAGAATAACCTGTTATTTTGTTGAAATTGCTGTCAAAGCAATAGTAAATTTATTCTAAAATGGTTTAATATTTGTGGTATTTGGCAGTATATTCTGTAAGCCTTTAATTACATCTGATAGAAATACAAGTTCCATCTGTCTTGCACGTGCGTCTTACTCAAAGTGTGGCAATACTGCTTTTCTGCTTCCGATGCTCGTAAATAAGATACCAACAAACCCACAATATTGGTACAGACTGTTCTGGACTGTGTTCTGAAATGCTAACCACAGGAAGTGATTTTAGTACTTAAAAAAAAAGGTTTCCATCAGCCGCCTACGTGCTCAGTGAGGCACTTTAGATTTCCTGGATTGTCAAAGTACTCAAAATTACTGGAATAACCAATGTAAGGTGATCTTATTTACTTAAACAAGATGTAGACTAAGGAATGACTTGCAAATGTCTATCTAAGCCTATTCGATATGATAAAACATTCTATTCTATTATTTTGACTGATTACAACTGGAGGCTTGTAAAATGTGCAGTCACAGCACTTATAGATAAGAATAAACAGATCCATAGAATAAGTCTATGAATAAATACATAGAATAAATGGATCAATTCACAAATGACCAACATTTTTTGATAATTTATAAGTAACTTCAGTTTTTATATTATTAGCTTACCTTTACTCCTGCCATTAATCATTCATATTCACATTATAAATTAGTCTTTGTTGATGTTAAAGTATTTTAAATGCTTGAGAACAGATTGAATTGATGCAACATGCTTAAGGTTGAATTTATTTTTTGCCTAATAGCTACTTATTTCTGTAATTAAAATGATACATTTTGTATTAATTTCAACTTTATATAAATATATACCTCTCAGTATACAATTTGATATTTGTAAAAGAAGTGAAACCTATAAATTCATAATTTTGCAAGTACATAAAAAGTACAGTGAATTTTTAAAATTAATTTTAAATACATTTAAATAAAACTTTGAAAAGAAATCTTAAGTCTTCTGAATAGTTTGAACTTTCAACGTGTTAAAACAGAAAAAGGCATTTACAATATTTAAAGTCACTATTTTTGATGTAATATATATTGCCAATTTTTCTTATATACAATGTACTAAAGAAAATTAAGCATATTTTTAAATATATTGCTTCAGAAAATGATTTACGTTTTCATCTTTCAGGGTGAATTTTAAATATTGAAATTTTTACTTTCTTTTTTCATTTATTTACATTATTATTAATTTTATTAAGAAATAAATAGCAATGCAACAGTTTCAAAACTGATTAATAGGACAGTTCCAATAATTAATACATTGCATGGTTATTCATAGTATAATATGCAAACATGATATCCTGTCAAAACAGTATTAGTACAACTCTTTCTTCTTATTGAATTAAGAGAAAGGAGATTCATATCTATCCGAACCATTTTGTATATACAGATACGAACTGGACCTTTTATTGTATCCCATTTTTTGTTTAGTTTTCTTAGAGATGGGTATTGCATTGCCATTTGAATATTGTAGGTGGGCGAATTCAGTAAAATAATCCAATATAGTGGAGTAGTCCATAATTGTACTGGGTGATCCGTAAGACTGGCAATATCAGAAGCTGTTGCTTTGAGCCTTTAACAGCTCAGCACTTTAATATGGATTTACTTTTTATAGCTCTTTCTTTTTCTGCTGGATGGTTAAGGCCAAGATAAAGCAAGTCCTAAATAACAAGAAATGTAACTTTTATATCTCATAAGGTCATGCAAGTCCCCTCAGGATTTATCCTGTAACCCTGTACTGCAGTTTGTAGATCCTTTGTTAATGTCAGACATGTGGATGAGTCATGTCCATTGCATGACCAATTTGCTCTCTGTGAAGCCTGAGAGAGTGTTTTCTCTCCATATAATTCTCCTGAGACAAACTCTATGTCATAAATCACATTGTTCTGTGGCTCCATAAACTCTTGAATTAAAATTTGGGACACAACTGAGTTACCTGATGTTACAGTACAGGTTCTTCTATATCCTGAGTCTTCACTGACCTTGAAAGGCTAGGGTCAAAATGTTGGCTGTCCTTGCAGCCCTTCTTTTTCTTTAATTTTTGATCTGAAAACTTAGGTTGTTAACTCTCCAGAAGAGGAGCTTATTACTCTAGAACATATGCATTTGGGTTTAACCTCACTGCTGTCTGAATATCAAACATCTTAGGCATAACATGGAACAGATATTTTCCATCAAGTATTGGTATGTTAAACTTCAAATCCCTACAGAATATGGAGAAAAGAATTAAAAAATTAAAAATATTTTAAAAAAGTTTAATGAACAATTACATATTTTTACACAGAAATTTGAAAATCTGACCATATACATCACTGTAGCATGACAGACCTGAGACATTTTTTCTTGTCTCATTTATTACCTTTGTTTTTTTTTAAAAAGGAAACATTTACTTGAGAGACAGTATGGCAATAACTGGTATATTATGACAAGCAGTATGTATTTAGAAGACGAGAATGACAGGGATTCCAAGTGTGACCCTTCTATTACACATTGCTATCTTCAGTGCACTTTCTTGGATTGCACTTATCAGCACATATAGACAGGGTAAGAATCTTACCAATTACCTGCTAGGATGAAAAACCTGAAGTTTCTCAGGATTGTTGCCTTACCATTTTGTGCATATGAATGTATGGCTTTGTCCCTGTCATGTTTCCTAGCATTTCTCCTTGCCCACACCTGGTTGTCCAATTTTCAAGTTCTCACTTTCATTTAATTGTGTTATACCTTTCTATTTGCATTTCTTCTTCTGAGATCTTCTATTAGGTAAATTATGCGATATTTACACATGTGTACCTGGTTTATTTCACATGTGAGTATATCCTCAAGTGGCATCAACTTAATATAAGTGCTTCAAGTTTATCATTCTTTACAGTTGAGTAATACTCCATTGTATAAAAATACCACATCATGTTCATCCATTCTTCATGTAATGGGCATCTTGGTTGTTTCCAAGATTTGGCTACCACAAATTGTGCTGCAATAAACATAAGTACACATATATCAGTATGATAAGACGCTTTCAGTTCCTCTGGGAAAATTCCCATTAGGGGGATAGCTGCCTTGAATGGGATTTCCAGTCCAGCTTTTTTTAAGGAGTCTCCACACTGATTTCCATAATGGTTGCACCAGTCTACATTCCCATCAGCAATGGAGAAGTGTTCATTTTTCCCAAAGCCTCTTCAACATTAGTTGTTAGTTGATTTATTTATGATAGCCATTCTTTCTTGGGTGAGATGGTATTTCAGTTTGTTTTAATTTGTATTTCATGGATAGCTAATGATGTGGAATATTTTTTCATATATTTATTCTCTTCTTTCCATTTTCTGAAATGCTCTACTATCTCTTTTTTCAGAGTAGTCTAGTTTTCCTTGAAAAGATCTTTGACTTTTTTAGTTAGATGAATTCCAAGGTATTTCAATTTCTGTGGTGCTGTTTTAAAAGGTATTCTTTCTCAAATTTCCCTCTCAGTGTTTGTTATCTGTGTAGAGGAATGCTATTGACTTTTGGATATTGATTTTATATCCTGCTATGCCACTGAATTTCTGTATTAATTCTAGCGGCTTCTTGGTGGAGTTTTTTTGATCTTCCAAGTACAGTATTATGTTATCTGCAAATAATGATAATTTGACTTCTTTACCTATTCTTATTCCTTTCATTTGTCTCTCTTGTATAATGGCTTTAGCTAATGATTGCAGAACTATTTTGAATAGGAAGAGTGATAGAGGACATCATTTTCTTGTACCAGATCTGAGAGTAAAAGATTTCATTTAGAATTATGTTAGCTGTTGGGTTTTCATAAAGGGCTTCATCAGATTGAAATAGAGGCTTTCTATTCCAATTTTCAGTATGACTTTGAATATGAATGAATGTTGGCCTTTGTCAAAAGCCTTTTCTGCATCAATTGAGAAGATTATGTGGTTTTTAGTTTTCACTCTATTGATCTATTGTATTATGTTTATAGATTTGGAGTATTGAACCATCCTTGCATCCCTGGAATGAATCCTAACTGGTCATGGTGTATGATCTTCTTGATGATTTTCTGTATTTGATTTGCTAGGATTTTATTGAGGAGTTTTGCATCTATGTTCATGAGGGAGATTGACCTGTAGTTCTCTTTTCTAGTTGCATCTTTCCCTGGTTTTGGTATCAGTATAATACTTGCCTCCAGGAATGATTTTGGGAGGACTGCTTCCTTTTCAATTTCCTTGAAGAGTTTGAGGAGTATAGGGCATATATCCTCCATATAAATTTCTTGTGGAATTCATCTGCAAATCCATGAGGACCTGGACTTTTCTTTGTTGGTAGGTTTTTTATTACATCTCTTATTCCATTGGCTGTTATTAGACCATTGACAGTGGTTATAACTTGATTCAGTTTTTGTAATTTGTACCTTTCTATGAATCTTTCCATTTCTTCTGTTTCTTCTATTCTGTGAGAGTAAAGATTCTCAAAGTAGTTATTGATAATCTTCTGAATTTCCATTGGGTGTGTGGTGATTAAACCTTTTTCTTTCCATATTGTGTTTGAATGTTTTTTTCTTTTTTTGATGAGGTTAGCTAGGGGTTTATTGATTTTATTTAATCTTTCAAAGAACCAGCTTTTTTATTTGCTAATTCTTTCAAATATTTTCTTCTTTTCTATTTAATTTATTTCTGCTCTAATTTTTATGATTTCTTCCAGTCTTTGGGCTCTGGGTTTGGTTTCCTTTTCTTTTCTAGATGTTGGAATTGTAGCATTAGGGTGTTTGTTTATTCCTGCTCTGGTTTCCCAATGTATGAATTCACAGCTATCAATTTCCCTCTGAGAACTGATTTCATGGCATTCCATAAATTCTGATAAGTTGTGCTTAAATTTCCATTGAATTATAGATATTGTTGAATTTCTTGTTTAATTCCATCTGGGACCCATTGATTGTTGATCAGGGTGTTGTTTAATTTTCATGTATTTAGGTGTTTTTTTTTTTTTTTCTGGTTTCTTTGGTCAATTATTTCTAGTTTAATTGCACTGTGGTCAGATAATATGAATCAGATAATATCTGTTTTCATGCATATACTAAAGCTTAACCTATGTACTATTTTAGAAAACGATCCATGTGTAGCTGAAAAAAATGTGTATTCAGGTGTATTTGGGGGAAACATTGTATATATGTCTACAAAGTCCATTTATTCTAAGCTCTCATTCAGTTGTGATGTTTCTTTCCTAACTTTTTGTCTCCCTGACCTATTTTTGTGATAAAGGGTGCTAGGGTCTCCTCTTAAGATTGTGGTGTTGGATATTAGATTTTTCATGTCTTTTAAGAGTTGTCTTATATAGTTGGGTGTTCCCGTGTTTGTTGCATGCCTATTCCTGAGTGTTACCTCTTCCTCTTGATTTTTTCCCCTAACCAGTATATACTGGCCTCAGTTGATCATTTTTGGTTTGAAATTGAGAATGTCTGAGAACAACATTGCTAACACTTTTTTTCTGAGGTGCTGGGATATGTAGTATTGTTTTTCATTCTTTGATTTCCAACCTATGAATCTGTTAATGGGTTAAGTGTGTTTCTGGTATAAAGCAAATTGTTGGATTTAGTTTCCTAATCCACTGTGTCAGTCTATTTCTCTTAATTGTTGAATTGACTCTCTTTACATGCATGGTTATAAGTGAGATGTATTGACTTATAATTTACATGTTATTTACCTGCTGTTGTTGGCTCCTATTTGTCCTGTTGTTTGCCTTATTTAGTGGGTTCTTTCTCTTATCACTCATGGAGTTCTGATCATTTTGTTCCCTTTCTAGAACATCTTTCATTAGTGTGTGTAGGGATGGCTTTGTCATCATGAAATTCTATAGTAGCTCTGTGCCATGGAAGTATTTCACTTCTCCATCAAACTTGAAAGTGAGTTTTTCAAGGTAGAGTAGTCTGGGCTAGAATTTGTTTTCATAGAGCACTTCAAGTACTGTGCTCCATTCTCTTCTTGCCTTCATGGTTTGGGAAGAGACGTCTGCCATAATTCTGATGGGTTTTCCTTTGAATATGATCTGCTTCTTTTCTCTAGTGACTTTCAGTGTATTATTCTTGTGCTGAAATTCTGGGATCTTGACTATTATATGTCTTGGTATGTTTTTAATTGTGTTTAAGTTATTTAGCATTCTATGTGCTTCGGTTACCTGAATGTCAGATTGTTTTCTCATATTTGGGAAATTTTCTGCTATTACTTCTACCCATATTTATCATTTGTATTAACTCCTTCTTTCTGATTGATACCTATTAGTCTCACATTGTTCATCTTTCCGTTGTCTTGCAGGTGATGAATTATTTTTTTCTGCGTCCTAGTTGTTTTTAAGAGAGCTTTTCTTACCTTCTCACTAGCTGCGGAAGCATCTACAACGTCTGAAACTGTCTTCTCTTTCACTCAAACTGTTTTACAAGATTGTGATTGCGATTTTAAGTTCCTGTATTTCTCTTTGACTTTACTTCATGCAATCTATTTCTTTCCTGCATTGCTCATTCAAGGAATCCGTCATTTGTCTAATCTTGTCTGTTGTTTTTCTTAGTCAATGCTTTCTTTATAATCTATTACTAATTATTTTACTGGGTAGTTCTTTTCAGATTGGGTATCCTCTATATGGTTCTGCATTTGATTCTTTACTTCAGATGCTATTATTTCAGAGATTTCTTTTTTTATTTCCAATCTGAGTTCCTCTATACCTTTCTGTAGTTGTTTCTTCACATCAGAAACTATTGTTTCAAAGATCTCAGCTGTGTGATTCCCAATTTCTTCTGTGCTAGTGCCCTCTGCACTTGTTCTGGGTTGGCTGGGGGTATGAGATTGCATTTTGCTCCTTCTGTTTGTCATTTTGTAGAGCACTGTCGTCTGACCTTTGTTTTAGGGTTTTGTTGCAGTTACTACCTTGGCACCTATTGATATTTTGGTGTAGATCTACAAAGTTTGAATTTGTCCTGTTGTGCCTGAGTTGGGTCTGGCTACTGTGCTCAGCTCCTTCCTGCTGCAGAACATGGAAATGAACCTGTTGTGCCCCTCTGGCAAGATGTTCTGGTCCTGGATCATCTGGGTGATTCTATCCTCTACTTTTTCTGGAGGAACTTCAGCTGCAGAGTTTCACTGCAGGCCTGGACTCAAGGGGATAAGAGGGCATAGGGGAGAGGGGAAGCTCTCCATACACTCCCTTAGGCTGGATCTCACGGGTCCTGATAGTGCAGCAGATATTGTCATTCACTTGGTGGCCTTGGGGGGGGGTGCTCCGGAGTGGTGGAGGGTTCCCAACAGCATGGCAGAGGGTCTCACACATGCAGCATGCCTGGGTTTGATCCAGAGAGGTCCCCCATGCATGGCGTAGCTGGTATCTCTCCCACACTCTCACTGTGTCTGAGCTGGGGCTGGAAATCCCCATATTCTTTTTATATCATTTATATTGACTCTTTTCTCATTGATGCCTAATAGTCTTACATTGTTTATTTTTGCATGGTCTTGCAGATGATGAATTATTGTTTTCATGCATCCTAGTTGTTTTTAAGAGATCTTTTCTCACCTTTTCACTAGCTGTGACAGCATCTCCAAGATCTGAAACTCTATGTTTACTTGCACTCACAGTTTTGCAAGCTTATGATTGAAATTCTAAGTTCTTTTATAACCTTTGACTCTGCTTCATGCGCTTTATTTCTTTCCTGTATTGATCATTCAAGGAATCTGTTGCTGTTCTAATCTCTTCTCTTTTTTTATCAGTGTCTTCTTGAGAAGCAGTTATTCATTCTTTTACTTCAGAGATTATATCTGATCTGATTTCCTGTATTCTACATTTGATTCTTTACTTCAGATTCTATTAATTCAGATTACTTTTTTATTTTAGAGATTAATTCTGATCTGTGTTTATCTATACCTTTCTGCTGTTGTTTATTTACTTCTGATGCTATTAATTAATACATCTCACTTGAGTTAGTGTCCTCTGCACTTGTTCTGGGTGGGCTTGAGGCCCGAGATTGCATTTTGCTCCTTCTTTTTGTCATTTCATATGGCACTGCCCTCTGACCTTTGGTGTAGAGCTTTGGTGCAATTATAACCTTAGCATCTACTGAAATTCATGTGCAAATGTATTAAGTTTGAGTTTATTCAGTTGTGCCTGCTTGGGTCTAGCTGTTGTGCTTGGAAGTGAACCTGCTTTGCCCCTCTGGCACAACAGTGAACCTGTGGGAGCACAGAAGCTTTCCCACACGTTCTCTGGGACTTGACTTGGGCTGGATTTGGTGGTCCTGAGAGTGTGACAGCAGTTTTAGTCCACTTAGGGTGGCTCCAGAAGGGGATGGAGGGGTCTCAAAGGCCTGGCAGAGGGTCTCACTCATGTGGTGAGCCTGGGTTTGGTCCGCAGAGGTTCATCGCAGGCAGGGAAGCTGGAAGCTGTCCCACACACTTGCTGGGCCTGTGCTTTGGCTGGCTCTGGGGGATCCCGAGAGCATGGCATAAGTTCTCACTCTCTCAGCAGGCTTTGGTGGGGGTCTGGAGAGGTGGGGGTGTTCTGAGGAAGTGACAGAAGGTCTCAATCATGTGGTGTTCCTGAGTTTGGTCCAGAGAGGTTCCGAGGGTGCAGCTAAGCTGGAAGCTCTCCCGCAGACTCTCTGAGCCTGGGTTTGGGTGGATTTGGGAGGTCCCAAGAGCATGTAAATTTTTACTTTAAATAATTGTGTTCAATTAAATTCTACTTAGCTACTCAGTATTTTATCATATAGTAAATAATTTGAGATTTTTTTCATGTATTTGTGTTCCATTATTAAATACTATTGACAAAGGATATTTAAGAAATGTTTTAGAACAATCTGTCTTCCATTATTTTTATATTACAAAATGTTTGGTTATGTACAAATGAGGGATGAGAAATTGTTAAGTCATTATTAGAAAAGACAACTAGAGGGGTCAGAAGCATATTTTATAAGTATTTGAAACTGGTTGAGAGTTGTCATATGTATTAATTTAGTAGATTATTTGTTGAGTAAGGCAAGGGTAAACTAAAGTATTGTACTTTGACTATTTTATCTGATGAGGGAACCAAACTTGTAGGCTGAGCCATCTTTCACATCAAATACTTTCCATCAGTATCAGGAAGAAGTCATTTTGAAGCTAATGACTTAAGATTTGCAACATATTCCAACTTAAATAGTGTGTTACATTTGCAAATTTCTTGTCTTCCATTTGGCATGTTTATCTTAGTCACTGGTGTCTATTCCTATGGCGCTGACTACTAAGGACTCTCAGAAAAAAAAAAAAAAAAAAAAAGGACTCTCAGTTTTCTGTGCAACCAATTAACTATTTTTCTTGGACTCATGGACCTGATTTACCTAAGAAACAAAATTATGTGCTGTAGTGAATAAATAAAATTATAGAAGAGCTATGAAAACAAATAATTTTAAAAATAGAAGGGAGATCCTGACCCTCATTTGTGAGAGATGGTCAAGGACGGCTTCCCAGAGGAATTTGAAGTCACTTGTGGAACTATGTCAGGAGAGCTAGAATGTCCAGCAAAACTCTTGTGCTCTGTCTAAAACTAACCCAGCCAAAACTCATTCTGATAATACCAATAACTGACTGAGTTCCTTCAATGTTGCCTCATCATGTACAGAAGGCATTGCTTTATTTTCAGACTCAAAGTCCTTCATTTCTTGGCTTCAAGTTAATTTTCATCTGATTTCTAGCACTCCTTCTGATTTGATAATTGGTCCCTAAACAGAAATAAACATGTAAGACTCTGTAGTTTTTTGCTATTCTCTTTGTCTCACTTCATTATTTTCACATTTGTCTTTCTTTCTTTCTTTCTTTCTTTCTTTCTTTCTTTCTTTCTTTCTTTCTTTCTTCCTTTCTTTCTTCCTCCCTTCCTTCCTTCCTTCCTTCTTTCCTTCCTTTCCATTCCTTTTTTTTTTATTTTATGGAACGGTCCACAGTGTGTTCAGAGTCTCACATTGGACTCATAGTGATCTGACTGTTTACAGCCTCCCAAGAGCTGGGATTACAAGCACTAACCACCATGCCCAGTCTCAATTGCTATCTCATTGCTCCCTGGGAACAGGACCAGGGATTGAATCCCAGGCCCCTGAACCTACTTGCAGGCACTTTAATCTGCTGAGCTATTTGGCTGGCCCTCACATTTGTTTTTCTGATTAGCATGTCTTACTCTTCATTTGAAGCACTATAAAATATTAGTAAACCTTTGCAGGTTTCTACACAGTGGATTTCTATAACATTTCACCTTGTTACTTGCCCCAAAGATGAAAAGCAGATATTTGCTAGATTTAAAGTGATACAGAAGCACTGAGGTTCAGGAGCCTTTAGTTAAGCTGATGAGTGGCATTTTTCCTTTTACGTTTATTGCATATTTTTTATTGTCAGGAACAGTTCTGGGAATTAGATGTAAATTATTGAGAAATAAAATGACTCACAACTTGTGGTTGATGCCTTTTAATTTTACAGAATGGTGGTAAAGAAAGATATTAATTAAATTATCATGCAATTGCATGCAGAGTTCCAACAATGTCTTCTTCATGAGAGTTGGTATGTAATAATTTTCATGTTGATTATGAGGAGATTGACTTTGTGTGGGTGGTCATGAATGGCTTGGCTTGAGGAAGAGATATGGGTGGGTAGACATTAATTCAATAGTGGAGGGAACCTGGCAAGCATGAAGGTAAATGCTAGTACAGCTAGTTCAGAGAGGGCAAAGGAGATCGTGCTGGGAGATAAGGCAGTGCAGTAAGTCTCAGAAGAGCAAGGGTATTTTTATATTGCATGAATGATAGGAAACCATTTTAAGAACTGGATAATAGTTTTTCACCTAGAGAGAAAAATTCTGTGCATGCAGTGTAGAGAACAAATGAATATATATATAGTCCTGGAAATGATGTAAATTAGTACCGTAGGAAAATGGTGAACTGTATGTATAAAGCTGGTGATGGCTATATAGGATTAGGAAGACTGAGATAACTGAATAATTATTTTTAAAAAATAGAATGTGTTCCATAGATTGTATTATGGCTTTGGGAAATGTTGATGTTCTCATTCTGGAACTTATATCCTGGGAAAGCCTTAAAATTACATCAAGGACATAGGTGTCAATGTGCTGAAGAGTTTTTCCTGCTTGGCTTTTTAACCTAATTTTCATACATTATTTTTTATTTTGAAAATTGTTTAAGATTAAATTTTTACTTAAGTTTGCTTAGATTTTTCCTTTGGAAAATGAAATGTTATTTTTAAAATTTCTGGGCCAGGAATATAGCTCAGTAGCATGGTGCCTGCCTACCTACCTGACAAATGCAAGGTCATGAGTTCAATTCCTAGTGTCCCATAAATTAATTAATTAGGTAATTAATCAAATTTCTTTGGAAGAACAAAATGATGCTTCCTTTTATTGTACTATGTTGAGTATTTTAGATTTTGTTTATTAAGACCTCCGACACCATGTCAGCCTCCAAAACCAGAAGTGGTGGCGCGTGCCAGTAATTCCAGCACTGGAGAGACTCAGAAACGAGGATCATTATAAGTCCAAGATATGTAGTGAGTTCCTGTACCAAATAAATGAAGATATGAATAAATAAATAAAATAAGTGAGTAATTGCGTGGCATTTTCTTAACATTTTTATTAGTGTGTATTGTCAGACAGATTAATGGTTTTCATTTGACAGATTTGTACATGTATCTAACTTATTTTCATCATTTCCCTTGAATATCAGGCTCCTTGCTCAACCCCTCTTGTAGTTTTCCCATGGGGGAATGTCACTGTGCTTATTATATTCTTTCCATTTTTTTATTAGTACATGTTTTCATAAAGATCACATTCCTTATGGGGAGTTGGTGAATGCAACACATTCATATTCATTTCCTTACCAAAATCAGGTTACCCAGATTAAGAAGACGGCAGCATATAATTATCTAAGTTTCACAGGAATAAATGTGAGCAGGATATGGAGGAGACAAATACGAATCTGATATATGCTATAGCATAAAACTGCACTCTGCCATTTCCCTTTTCAACATTTTTCCCTTAGGGCAGTAGCAAATTAGACACTTAGGATCGCAACTTTGATTTCTGTCATATTATTTAAAAATATTAAACTGTACAGATAAATAATGAAAAAGTGCCACAAATTTATTCCCACTCTTTCTTAAGTACAGGAACTAACTTGGTACAGTTCAACGTAATTTACTTCTGTTGGTGCAAATTTATGTATGAAATGGCATCTTATTATTACAAGCAGTGATATAAAAATTTCATCACCTTCTGTCACATGTGGTTATTTGTATTTTGACAGACTGAATTACACCACACTTATCAAGGTAACAATAGAAAAATATTATTATTGTAAAAAATTTAAAAGTAAAAGTCATTCTATAAAATGTGAGTAGTTTTATGAGTAATGACCAAAATAGGTTCAGACACACCTGTTTGTTTGCTTGCTTGTTTTTCTGAGCAAAACGCTTCAATGTTGAGCAATGCTCAGTGGACAAGTTCTAAAACTTAAACTTGCACAGGTATGTGCATGAGTAAAATTAGCTCTACTTAAAATGACATCTTGAACGAGACTTAATCCAAAGGGTTAATATATATATTATACAAGCAATAGCTTAGGACTTTCATTGCTGTAAAGTAAATCCTATGGACTCTTTCAAATTTTAATGATCTGCTTGGATATTTCTGCCTATATATTAATTTGAAATGTGTCTATTTTATTCTTTTTCCTTACACCAACACTAGATATGATATTTAACTGTAAGCGATAAAGATAGTAGTATAATCTCTTCCAAAATGAAGTGTGAATTGCTTGCCATTTTTGAGAATCTTTGTTTATACTAAACACAGATGAGACTATTTGAAACAAGTGTTTCAATAACAGGTACCTGGATATGGGAAATCTTACTTTTTATATTCATAGGATTATTACTGGGATGAGTGGGAGCTGTGTAGATCAGAGATAATAATGGTACAGTTGGGATAGTGTGTTTCTTAGTCATTAAGGTTACAATAGCTAAGTAGTTCTGTGATTTACTATCTCTAAAAAGTGCTTTGAATGAAATTTGTGCTAGTATATTTATTTTGCTTTTCATTCATGATTTTTCAGAGAACAGAAATAGGGAATAGATTTTAATTTTTCTGTCATATGAATTATTAACCCATTTGCTAATACACTGATAAAAAGAATCCATAAATATAGCTTTTAGATGATAAAAATTATACTACCCAGAATTATTTGCGTTTTAATTGAGAACTAAATTTACTCTAGGTTTAGAGGGATCTGTCTGTGAATAATGCAGTTGTAACAACTCCCAGTGATATTATGTACTGAAAATGTGTAGTAGGAAAAATATGTAAATTTAAAAAATGTCCAGTGTCAGGTTGCATTATTATTGACAGCTGTAGAACTCCTGTCTCTCCCATTTCTTATATCTGCTTCTCCTATGTCAGGGAGATTTACTTCTTCATATATATGGCAAGCTTGTGTGTGTTTGAGGGTGCAAAATTGGAAAAAGAACCTGTCCCTATCATCTTAATTTGTCAGAATGCTACAGACGCCTGAGGGTTTTTGTAATGGAAATTTCCTAGAAACAGGCTTTTTCTGCGGTTGTGATGGGAATTTCATTGCTGTCATAGTCCATGTGCATCAAAGATCATTCCCGGTGATACTTATTTTAAAATGTTGATGGTGTGTTTGGGAGCTTTAAGAAAAGAATCACATCAGACAGAATGATTTCAGGCAACTTTTTTATTCAAATCTTATGTTAATGTTGTGATACTATTTTTAGATGCATTGCTATCATGGTTCTTTCACAGGTCTTCTTGTGAAATATTCAATGTTAATTGAAATCTAATCTATCTCTACCACCAAATCATGTCAATTGCACCTTGAAAAGGGATGTTAAATTGCTTGACAGCTCCTTGTTTTCATTGTCACTGCTCTGGGCCTGTCTTATTTTCTACTATTGTCTCCCTAATCTGAGAGCTTTCGTTTTGCCTTTTTTCCACAAGCACCCAGCACCTTGCTCTGTGTGATGTAGGCAGATAAGGGATGCCACCCTGGGCATGGACTCTGGAAGTTCTGCTCATTGAGGATTTATGTTATGTTTCCTTAAATGAAAAATAATAAATTAAAATTGATTTTTATGTAAACACAGATGACACTTAAAATAACAGTTGTATGTTTATGCTATACACTGTAATCATTCAGGCCAAAATAACTTTAATTATACCAGCTAGATATATTTTTAAATTTGGTCTTAGCTGGTATACAAGAATAATCCATAATTGAGACCTTAAAAATTATGTGTCTACTATGAAAAAAAACATAATGAATAAAACTGCATTTAGATTGTACCAAAAAGGCATTATTTCTTTAGACGGACAGAGTTAGAATGAATTTGATTTTTTGGTCATTATTTTACTTTGTTTTGTTAAGGCCTAAAATAGAGACACCAGCCTCCGCCATCCAAACCTGTTAGCTAAGATCAGTTTCAGTTTCAACACCCAAGCCCTTCCGGGAATTCCCCTCCCCCGAGCCCTGCGCCGTCCAATCATTTTAAAGCTTAACACAAACTATCCTATCCCTTCAAATATCAGCCCCGCTAACCTACGCGATTGGCTTCTGTATGCCCGCTTGCTGCTTTGCCGCCAAAGGTACTATATAATCCTGAGCAATCTAAGGCTCGGGGTCGCCATGGCCCAGTTGCCTGGTGACCCTGTGCCGGCACAGCTTCTAAAATAAAATCCCCTTGCTTTTACATGAGAGGACGTCTCTTGGAGTCTTTCTGCACGCGGTGGGCTTCTCAGACCTAACAGTTTCTTCTAAATTTTAGTTTCCAAATAACTGACTGATGTGCAAAAAATTGTTTCACAAACAAGGGCTATAGAATGATACTGCCAGTATTAGAACAGCATAATTATGCACAACATAATAGTTCTCTGTAGTGTAATAGGATGGCATGAACTTTTACTGATTAAATCAATTCTGTGATATAGACAGTTTCTTACAACTACATTTCCTGTTTTGTTTATTTCTCTCCAGTGTAATAAAATAATACAGAAATTTGCAAAGAGAAAAACTGAGTTGCATTAGCTTTATAATGCTTCTATCACACCTTCAGTTCATTATTCACTTTCCCCATATTTTCAAGTATAATCAATCCAATGAATCTCCAAAATTTCATTCGCACACACACACAGCAAAAAGAGGGGAAGAGAAGAAAGATAGAAGGAAAGAAAGAAAGAAGGAAAGAAAAAAGAGAAAGAAAGAGCAAAAGAAAGAAAGAAAGAAAGAGAAAAAAGAAAACAACCAACTGGAGAGAAAAAACTAAGATTGATCTGGATTTACTTTTTTTAAGTTTTTTTCTTGTCTTTTTGAGACAGGGTCTCAGTGCAGTTCAGGCTGGCCTTAAGCTCACTTTGTAGCTCAGGCTAGTCTCGAACTCACAACAATCCTCCTGCCTCAGCCCCCCGAGTGCTGGGATTACAGGCCTGCATACTGCCTTTACTCTTCTATTGTTACAATTGAAGCTTTCTTCTCTTTTAAAATTTCCTAGAGCTATTAACTCAGCCTATAGCTGCTCATTATCTGTACTTAAATAACTGGTTCTAGCAGACCAAGGCTGTGGTTCATATCAGGTTTTGTTTATCATTTCTAGGTAGTTTCAAAATCTTGTGCAGGGTATTTAGCTAGCTATCTGAGCACCTGCCTGGTAAGTACAAAGTGCAGGGTTCAAACCCCGGTACAGCATGTCACTCTGGTCCTAATACCCTGGGTGTGCCGCACTGCCATCAAAACCAGGCATGGTGGCTAACACCTGTAATCCCGCCATTGGTGAGGCTGAGACAGGAAGATCCCTAGGAGTCTAATCTGCATAGCAAGAACCTGTACCAAATAAAGGAATAAATAAATAAATGAATAAAATATTGTAGTATGGCAGCCCATGAATTTCTAGCCTTCCTCTCTTTCAATTACATCATCTTTCACTTTATTTATTTTGGTCTTATTGCCAGTGTCCAACCCTTACTTTAAATTTATTACCAGGTTCAAATTGTTTTATGATTTTTCAATCCCTACTCATTTTCTCACACTGCTCTCATGTTTTCCCAGATATACAACTTAGATTCCATGCTCTATTGCTTGCACACTCATTTGTAGAGCCCCACTCTCCTTTCTCCTGAAGTATTACCTTGGGACCTTTCTAACCTTCTAATTTTTACCAGCTTGTCTACTGCTTCACATTGACCTTAAACATATCAGGGAAGTTCTTACTATAAGAACTTCGCTCTTGCTGTATTCCAGCTGCCTGCAGCACTCATCCACCATGAAATGCTTATCCTCGATGATTTTACCCTTGTGTCTTTTCATCTTTCCTCAGATATCTCTTTCTTAGTGATAATAGCCTTGACTGCTACCCCTACATTGAGCAAGCATTACTGCCTTATTCCTTGTTATACTTTTTTTTTTGGCTTTTTGTATTCTTTAGGGAAGGGTCTACAGGGTGTTCAGGGTCTCACTACTAGATCAGACTCAGTGATCTGCCTATTTACAGCCTCTCAAGAGCTGGGATTAGAGGAGCATGCCATCACACCCAGTCTCACTTGCCACTTCAGCATGCCCCAGGGGCAGGGCTGGCATGGCAGGCCCCAGGATTGAACACCCAGTCCCTGAGCCTGCTTGCCTGTGCATTAATTTGCTGAGCTATTTGCCTGGCCCTTCTATATCTACACTGAATGTAATTTTCTCCAGGATGAGAGTTTTAGTCTACATTTCTCCCCAAGTGATTTACAAATGTCTACAAGTCTGTAAGTTATGGCACCATATAATGAATAAATGAATAAAAATGCAAATATTTTCCATCATCCTAATATTTTTTAACCATTCTTCAAATTTTACTTTAGTTCCATTCTCTATAAAAGATTTCATCTTTCCATCCCTCACAATAAGAGTGAATTAGCTGCAGTTTCTATACTCATTGTCTTTTACACTGACCCATACTTTTGACTTTATCTTCCTGCCTAGGATTTTTTGGGGGGAGAGAGGGCCAGACTGTTATCGAACTTGGTTCTTTGCACTTGGCAGGGAAGTGCTTATTCCACTGAGCCATCTCCCCTCCCCTTTTCCTACCTAGTTCCATGTGTCTTCTTTGAAAGACAAAGTGTTTAGCATTGTACCTTAAAACCTACATAACAAAAGTTACATAGGTTAACATTTATTGAATAAATGAAAAGCATGTATGTGTTTGGTTCTGTAAGCATCATGGAAATAACAGTATTTGTCATTCATCCAATACTTTCTTGGTGATTATCTTTTTTTGAAGAGATAAGTCTGATACTTTCAAAGTCATTTGTAGAGTGTGCATCCCCTTCTCTTTGTGACAGTAGCATAGGTCCCTTTCAATTAAAGAGTAGAGTATTTTTGCCCATTCTGGCAACTTGATTATTAATTACTGAATACACGTTTCCAATAGTATTCTCAAACCATAATCTTTGTATTGAGAAGTGTTGATTAACATTGAAATTCTAGATAAAATGAAAGTTCAAATTCTTCAGTGATCTTTATGAGTATTGTAATCTGACTTTTCATATCTTACTCCTCATCAGAGGAAAGACATTAGGAGTTAAACTTTTAATAAATTATTGGGAATTTAAAGCCATGTGCTGGGCGACAGCTCAGTGGTCTAAAGCACCTGCTTAGGCAAGGTTAGGCAAGTGTGCAGGGACCACGATTGGATCCCTGGCACCACAGGCCACACTAGCCCTGCCCCCACCCCCACAAAAAACAGAATTTAAGGACAATACAACTGTATGAGTATATTGAAAACACTTTCAAGGGGCTGTTTTATGTCTGTTCTCATTTCTTTTTAAGACAAAAGAAATGTCCGTAATGTGTGTTGGGAAGACTTTCATTAAATTGTTAAAATATATTGGTTTTTAAATATTTACCATCATTTTACTATCCAAAATATATGTATGTATTGAAGTATAACTGCATGTTAATGTTGACTGCAGATAATGCTGTATATTGATATTCTAATAATATAACACATATAAAATTAATATGAGTAGTAAATTTCAGAATTTTATTAGATAGGTTATATCAATACAAAGGGTAAGTCCAGGCTCAGCAATTCTTTTTGTAAATGTGCAAAAATAATTGTGCTCATGAAATGCCAGCAGAGAAGCCCATAAAGGCTATATGGAAACATTTGTAATGTAATCTTTATTTTCCAATATTTTTTGTGGTGTACAGCCCATTTAGTACTCAATATATTTTTTATATATTTTATTGAAGAACAAATAGCAATGAGAAAATTTCACATCAAATTAGTAGTACAGATTCAACAATTAATACTTGCATATTGTTTTCATAATGGTCTTTTGTTGTGCAAGATGCTTACATGATATTCTATTTACAAACACTACTAGAGCAGATGCCTCTAATCAACAAATTCAGAGAAAGTAGCAGTACTCAATATATTAAGGCAGTCATTTTCAGTGCTTTCCCAAAGAACATGTTCAGAAAAATTCTGAAGAAAAGGACAAACAAGACAATGTTTTGATTTGAGAGGGTGTAAGCAGGTAAAGATGAGTACATTAAGAAAGACAGTAAAAGGAGAACGAATGAAAGCTTTGATAGTGTACAGTTCATCAAATAGGAGCTGTACACCCTGACTCCTGACTCCATTAGTTGAAACCCAGATATGGAGCAATATAAAACCTGAATAGGAGGCGGACACTCCAGGGCGGAGCAGTCTGAAAGCTTACCCTTGTGGCAGGGCTCTGGACCCATAGCAGGGATAGCTCCAAAACATCTGTAAGTGAATTGGCTGAGGCTTGCTTAAAGACTTGTACACATCCCCACATGTTCTGTGCTAACTGAGAAAACCTCCAGTACTTTAAGGAGTCAAGATATTTTCTGAAAGTCAGTGCACAGGATCTTACAGCTGAAAACTTGATTTGATAGAACTGTAGCTCAGTAGATTAAATTCCCAAGGACTTGACCAGATGGTCTGGAGGCTATAAGCATGGATAAGTGCCACCCAGGAGCCTCCAAAAGCTTATGCTTAATGTGCATGTGACCTTTTGCACTTAGACTCAGTTCTGAGCAATCATAAAGGAAGAAGTTAAATGATTTAATTATTAAGTTATTGTACAAAAAATTGAGCTATGTCCTTGCACAGTTAAATTTGTGATTGCAACCTCATACCTGCTTCATAAAGTTTTTTTCTTAACATATTGAAAGTTTTAGCTACTATGTATTCTTGACTACTTAAACAGCCACAATCACCACAGAGCTGATACTTGCTTACATAGCTACATTCCAAGGTTGTGCAGCTGACATATGGCAGCACTTTGTGAGGCTCTTACGGGCAGCACAATTTCTACTGAAACTCTAGAAATGGGATTGCCCTGACCTCACAGGCATCTGAGTCTGTATGAGAGCAAAATCCACACACTCCTTCATGTCTGTAAAAGCGCTGTGAATAAATCAGTTCCCATCTGTTGTGCCTGGGAATTGGTAGATAATGAATAGTTTTGGCTATCTTCGTGCACGAATGCCAGAGGTTTCCAGTTGTTCAGACCCAACACTAAGTAATTCTCAAGTCCATGGTGATTTGCTTCCTCCCTCAATGTTTATGGGCTTATTCTGGCGAATAGTTCTCCAGATACAGGCAGAAGCCAAATGACAGGGTGCCAACAGAGCACTCACTAAGGGACATGCTGAGAGCCGTTTAGGCTCAGAACCGCAGATGTCCACAGCTCAAAGTCAGCTCTGGAAGGTTAGCCTTCCTTGAATCTAAATTCTGAAGATAACTTCTTGACCTTAGATACTTCCATTCCTTTTTAGTGACTAATCGTGAGCATCAGTGGAGTTGTATAAACCACAAGAGGTAGTGTAGATCAATGTAAATGCCTAAGCAAGGCTGGTGTCAATTAAATACAGAATTTGGAAGACAGCTTAAATATTTTAAATCATTCAATTTTAGTTTTAAACACCTTATAAAATAGCAACATGTCATTATATATTTTATGACCTTATAATAGGTCATAAATGCTAAATCTCTAATTTATGTGGAAGCATTTTAATGCAGGTCTAAGTACACAGGGTGGAACAGAATGTATTTTTTGAAAGTTGCCCTCTATATGCAAAGGAAACAAAGTTTTAAAATGTGCTTGCTTTTAAGTGTTGGGCTAAAGTTAAACACCAAAATTTTTCAAAATCTTTAGGTGTCAATGTAGCATGTAGTCAAGAATATACTGTCCTATAACTCCTAATAGTTTTCCTTTCCCAAGTTCTAGATCTTACCTTGTAAATGTGAATATTGGAACTCAATATTGTGCATTTATAAACTAATTTATAGATTTGTCAGATTATATGTAATTGAAAAATATCATTCATTGGGAACATATAGCTGTTATTTATTAATATAGAATTGACTATTATGGTTGTAATTGTTAACTAGCCAGCAAAAGAAAGTGAACATTCATTTTGAAGAGGAACAGTTTTCTAGAAAGAGGTGATGACTGAGTTATCTAAACTGCCCAGAAAAATCATAAATTTATCACAAAACTGATTCCTTGACCATTCTCTGCCTTTACAAGAAAGGTTTACAAACTACAGATTATAGATAATAATCCATCTCCTTCAAAATCTACTTTGTTTCCCTTTGTGTGTAGACTGCATAGCATCAGTCTCAGTTCAAAGAGAGACTGGGAGCTGCACACAGTTCCACTCTCAGAAGAGCCCCATGCTTGAGTTCATGTTCTGTCTGTCTTGAACTCTTCAACTATTTTGAATAATGTGCTTCAAAATAGTTCTTTTTGTTCTAAGTCTCTGCTACTTGGGAAGCCTTCTCCAAATTCCCCAGACTGAATTTTGTTCATTCTCTCAGTTTTCATGTTTCTAAAAACACCTGTCTGAATTATGATAGCAGATTATACTCCAATTTAGCATTACCTACTGTCTTTACCCAGACCATTATCATGGATGCTCTTGGTCCTTGTCCACATATCTTTTACAGGTCTGGTCAACTGGCCTATAAGTGCCAAATTCTGGCTGCCTGTTGCCTAACACTGGTCCTTTCTATAGGGTTGAGTTGGTAAAGGGACACGAATGATCCACAGCTGCCTCCTGAAGGCGTTTTGTGGTGCCATGCGTGTTTCAGGGTGCCTTATAGTCTCTCTACTTGCCTTGCTTCATCTTCTTACTGGTCCTGCTTTTTCCTCTGCTTTCTCCTTTGGGTATCCCTCCAAGGTATGAGAGTGCCTGAATATCTGTTCTGTACCCTGCTTCTCAATACTCTTGTGTAAGCTAAGCATGAATTCCAACCGCCATTTTTGAATTATTTATGTTGTGAATATTTTCATTTCCCTAAATTCATACATTGAAATCCTAACTCCCAAGGTCATGAGTGCTATTAGAAAGTGAAGACTTTGGGTAGTGATTAAATTTTTAAAAAGGCCCTAGAAAGAGCTTTGTTTCATAATTTCTTCAGTTATGTGCTATCAAAACTCAATCAAATGATACAAACAATCTCGATGTACAATTATTTTTTGATAGCAAAGAAACAAAATTTTATATGAAGACAATATTGGTCTTAATATGAAAGAAAAATAGGCAAAGTTATGTACATGATATACTGTACAGTAAGTGGGTGTCTTGTCATGAGAAGCATAACGTGCTAATCTCTGAGTTGTGCAGAAACAAATCAACTCTAACAAACCACATGTTCAGAAGTCTCTAAAATGTCTTAATATAAAATATAGCATGAAAAGAAAAAATTCTCCTGTTACATAGAATACAGAGTAAACACACCAAAAATTTAGAAGAACATTAGTGGCAAAATCTAGCAATTAGCAAAAAGCAATTAAAAGTTTTTTTTTTTTTTTGGCCTATACTTCGCAACTGTAAAGACTAAACAATAAACTACAGAACTACTAACTCTATTTAAAAGTAAATATTACATTTCAATTCACCATGCTGAATTAAAAAGATAATATGTATTTAACATGAAGACACAATAAAATATCAATTGAGTCCATAACTGAAAGCTCTTGAGGGCCGGCAAGATAGCTTAGCAGTCTAAATTGCCGAGCTTTGGCAAGCACACAGGGACTGTGGTTCTATCCCCACACCACATGCTGTGCCAGCCCTACCCTCAGTCTATCTATCTCAGGGTAGACTGAGTTGGCTACCAAAAAGAAAGAAAGAAAGAAAGAAAGAAAGAAAGAAAGAAAGAAAGAAAGAAAGAAAGAAAGGAAGGAAGGAAGGAAGGAAGGAAGGAAGGAAGGAAGGAAGGAAGGAAGGAAGGAAGGAAGAAAGAAAGAAAATAATTGTACAAAGGAAAGTAAATTCAAAGATTATTCAACTTAAATAGTAGGATTTATA
>PVKA01024343.1:0-34320 GCA_004027165.1 Ctenomys sociabilis | reverse complement strand
TTTTTGCAGAACCAAGGATTGAGTTCAGGCCCTTGTGCTTGCACAGGCAAGTGTTTATTCTACTGAGCTATTAGGCTTCATATCTCTACATTTTAAAAATCACATAATACATATCACTTTGCAAAAGAGATGAAGTTTTCTCTCACATGAATACTAACAGTATATGTGTCACTTTTACCTTTTCAGATACTCTGCAGTATAGCAATTCACACATCTTAGTTTCTTTCCCTAACAGATATCTTTTGAGAAAAAGAAGTTTATGCATCTTTGAATCTCTTACTATATCTGGTGAGATATTAAGGAAATAAGCTCAATAAAGATTTGTTGAGTAAATGGCCATTGTTTTGAATCAAAAGTTAAAAGAAATTTAGGGGCAGAAAAAAGATCCACATTACACCTGATCAGAAAAAAAAAAAAAAAAAATTAAAAAAAGAAAAAGAAAATAAAAAAACTCTGACCAGAAAACAAAATGAGAAACACTTTAAACAGCCATATCAGATGACATGAACTTGAGACACGTCAGACTTACAAAGTCTAGTACAGAAGTGTTTATGGACTAACATGAGTATATGCCGTGCTTCAGTCTTCTGATTTACCTGAAAAAAACACTGAAAAGTTAAAAATAAAGTCATTTTTGTCATTATCTGACTTAGCTCAATGATATACTCTTAAGGTATCTCAACAAACACACACAAAGTAGACTTTTCTTTAGACTTATTTTTTAGTATACATCAAATTTCATTATAGAAAAGGCCAACCCTTACTTTCTAAAATGCATATCTGTATTTCTAAACTTCATATTCTAAACTTGTAAGACAATTTTTAGAGAAATTGTGAAACTCATAGTTTTCCTTCCATTTACATGCACAAAATGGCCTAGGGAGATGTTTGACAGTCTAAGCACCTGCCTGGCAAGCGCAAGGACAAGGATTCAACCCCCAGTATTGCGTGCCTTGTCAGCCCCCAAACGGGGCATAGTGGTGCACACCTATTATCCCAGCACTGAGGAGGCTGAGACAGGAGGATCACTACACATCTGAACTGCATAACAAGAACCTGTACCAAATAAGTAAATAAAAAGATCAAAAATAAATGCATAAAATTAATATTCCCCAACAAAAATAAACTTTTAAGCTTTTGCAATATGTTTCATTTTCTATCTTGCTACATGCAATGCAGCCTGACCTTGAGCTGACTGCATAATCTAGGCTGGCCTCCAACCGACAGTGATCCTCCTGCCTCACTCTCCCAAGTTTTGGGATTACAGGTGTGCATACCACACCTGGTTCTTGTGAGTTTATTTGAACATAAGATATAATAACATGATTCAGACATGTAATTAAGACTGGAGGATGGACTTGAGTCTAACTGCACTCAAGTATGTTTTAATTGCAACTCTTATAATATCCATTATGTTTATATTTTGAGCATGCCCCACACACACATACTTTCATTATATGATTGCAAAGCACAGAATACTAGAGTTTCTTTTGCTTTATTTATTTACTTATTTATTTGGTACAGGGTCTCATTATCCAGCCAGATTTGTAGTGATCTTCCTGTCTCAGCCTCTCTAGCACTAGATCCTGGGGCCAGCATGGCATGTGACACTGGGAATCAAACTTAGGTCCTTGCACCTGCCAGGCAGATCTATCTCCCTAACCCTATCAGAGTTTCTTTCCTGGAATAAATCTGTTTCTCAGTTACAGTAACTATTAGTGAAATAACATGAATAGTAAAAATACACATTTCCATTCAATAGTTTTTATATAGTTTTAAAGATATACAATACAAGGTATATTAAAATTATACCGATCTTAATTTAAGCTTCAGTAATTCAAAGGAAATCTTAACCCCTTAAGAGGCTGTTGCAGGTGAGCACAATAAACATTATTATGATACTGAGGAATACACCAGACATTGGCTAATAAGGATCTCAAATTAATGTATTTCCACATAATAGTTTGACTGTTAAATAAAACAAAAATGTCTCAAAAAATACATTAAATTTTATAAATCTTACTTCAAATTTCAGTGAAATATTTTTTGTCTTCCCCAAATAAAATCTCTAAACCTTATAGCATTTAAAAGGGAAAAAGTGAATAAATATAGAATCCCTGAAAATTCAAATGGAAGGAAATACATGAAGAGAATACTGCCACATATTCTATGCTATGTCCTGATAAATGTATCCAACCCACTGACTGACATTTCAAGAGAAAAAACTCTTTAAAAACAAAACTCAGAACTAAATTAATGTTAACAGTTCCTGTTATGCACATTTTATATTTAACAAGCAGCATATTCTAGGTTTCTTGGAATTATGATAAATGAAAGTCCAAAGAAGCAAGTTCTTTTCCACAGTGACTTTCATATGATATTTTTAATTGACAAAAATAAACGTTTTATTACTTACTGGCTCTTCTTTAATAACCAGGCATAAATCACCATCACTACTCCGGGTACCAAATCCATTTAAAGAAGACCCGACCAGAAAAAGTCTGCTTTCTGAAGAAACAGAAGGATATCCTAAGATGCTATTCAAATTACAGAACAGGAACACATAACCTGAAAGAGCATCCAAAATGGAGACATACGTGGGAAAAGCAGCTGAATCTCCCCTTGCAGTTGTGCCCGACAGAGTTCTTTCTTCTTCAAGTCACTCACTTGCTGCTGACATGTTTCAAATAACTCCAGTATCTGCTGGCTCAACTTGCATCCACCACAAACAAAGCAAAAGTTTTGTTCAGAAATGTAAAATAGTCACCATACTGAGAAATGAAAGTTAATTTTACTGACATTATTTTACAAAATAACGTGTTATCTTCTAAACACTTTCTGATATAAAACTCGTTAAGTATAATTATGGGCCAGCAAACTCCTATCCTTGATCCCTTACTGTTATGTGGCTCATGAGCAAAAACTATTCTTAGGTGATAGAAATACCACAGAAACCATGAGTGAAATATCCTAAAATATTTACTAATTAGTGGTCCTTTGAAGACATTTGCCCAATCCCTGGTATTCACATGCACAAACGTCAAATACACTTTAAGAAGAAGCACTTAGTTTTCTCTACTTCAACGAAATACCCTCTTTTCCATTCTTAGAATACTACTCCAAAGTGACTCTCACCTGTGTACCTCCCTTGTTTACCAACATATCTGAATAACACCTTCCCTCCAGCCCAACTCCAGCCATCACCACAGGTGATCACACCTGTCACACATTACTGTGGTCTTTACATTACTGTGGAACCACTCTAGCTCTTAAGTTATATAAATTCCAATATACTACCTTGGCTTTAATCTCTTGCTCAACTCTTTCTTGCTCTCATACAGTGCCTGTGCAAGACTCACAAGATACGGATTCCCTTCAATCCTCCCCTTTTCCCCAACCCATCTGCATCAGAATAGTGTAATTTCTAGTTAATAGTCTAATATGCAACCCATCCTGCCTTACCTTCATTATCCCCCTGTCATGCTTTATCTGTCCTGTAAAATTCTAACCTGAGGCTCAGCAGAAAAATCACCCTCTCTGCTCTTACATCTTAAACTGTTAAGAGACAAAACTGAAAACAAATCTTCCAAAGAAATTTATAGTCTAAGGACTACACACAAGAGTTGGTGTACCTCAGGTTCGATGTTGTTTCCATTCACTTTTTACCAAGCCATTTCAAAATAACCACTGCCTCCCTCAAGCCTCCGAAGCTTATGTTCTGCCAACAGATCACTTCACACAAAAGTTTAGAAGATACCAGATATGACATTCCTCAACCTCCAAAATAACCTTCAAAGTAATCTAAAAGAAGTCTCATTTCTTTATCTTTCCTGCTAGATGGACTGCCCTCTTCCCACATTCAAAGCTAATCCTTCTAATACTTGTACATCCAAGGCTTGTCACCTCATGCAATACTTTCAATAGTTTTTTTCAACCTCTCAGTCTGTATTTTTTGTTTCACCTTCTCTAGGACTTCCACTAAAGTCTATGAAAATTAAAAACATTTTATCATGTTTAGAATCTTCGTTTTTAGAAGACCAAAGCACCTTGGGCAGCTCAGTACTAAAAGAGACTAACACTGTAACATCCATGGATAGCAACCTAACAAAAAATGAAAATAAAACAGAACAGACTAAGCCAAAGCAAAGCACATATAACATAATTAATTGAATGGATGTCCCTTAGGAACCCCAAACCCCACACATGACCAACTGGAGCCCAGTACCAGTAGAAGCAAGGCCGACAAAGTACTAAAAACAATTAAAAAAAAAAAAAAAAAAAAAAGAGAAATGCTATATAATAATGGGAGGAGTCCTGGAGCCACAAAATTAAGAAAACCAGCCTGCATAATGCTTTACATACAAAAATATAGAAAAAAAATCTTAAACACACTGAAAAAAAGAACTCTCAGAGAAGTGAGGCTGTGAGAGGATACAAAAAATATTGAAAAAAATAATGCCTAAAATGGGTTTCAATCAATTCCAATACAAAGTTTCTCTAAAAATTGGAAAATAAGAAGACTCCTCTCCAGCCAACAAAGGCCCGGCACATATGTGTGAACTTCCCCCTGCTCAGTGGGCCCCAGACCCCTCTCTAGCAAAAACCCAGACCCAGCCTGAGTGTGTGACCATCACACACTCTTAGAACCTCCTCCATCAGACAGGCCTCCCATGAAACTCTGCAGGAAAACTCCCTGCACAGAGCCCAGGGGCCAGACCCACCCAGCTAATCCAGGAGCTGAACATCATCCAGAGGGGCACACCGGGTTCACTTCTAGGGGCTGTAGCAAGAAGTTGAGCACAGCAGCCAGACCCAAGTCAGGCATATCTGGACAAGTTCAAACATGTTAGATTCAGACCCAGTAAGCTGAGACACTGCTAGACCCAGATCATTGAGAGCATTCTCTCTTTCTCTGTTGATTGAAACAGGGCAACAGGCAACCCGGGCAACCAGTCTGCCTGGAAGAGCCCATCAACATCAAGGGGAGATGATAACTCAGGGGAACATTTAAATATAAATCCCCAATTTACTATCTGCTCAGCTACACAGACATACTGTTTGCTCTTACAGTCTAAAATACAAACCCATTACTTATAAAAGTTTGTCAACTGCTAAATATCACTACACATTATTAGTGTTCCTAATTGTAGTTCTGTAAATCTTTAGCTGCCTTGCCACATAATTTCTCTTCAGTATGAATTTTGGTAGGTGATAAGGAAGTAACTGCACCAAAGCTCTAAACCACAGGTCAGGGAACAGTGCTAAAGAAGTGACAATGAGAAGAAGCAAAATGTAGTTTCAGGCCCTGAGCCCACCCATAACAAATGCAAGAGACAGTAGCATACAAGAAATGGGAAATCACACATCTAAAATCTCTGAAATAATAGTGTCTGAAGTAAACAAACAACTGCAGAAAGGTATAGAGGAAATCAGATGAAAAATAATCTCAGAAGTAAAAAAAAAAAAAACAAATGATAACTACAATGAAAAAATTACCAACTACTTCTAAAGTAGACACTGATAAAAAAAAAAAATAGAAAAAATGATGGAAGCCTTGCAAGAATAACACAGGAAAGAAAAGAATGCATGAAGCAGCTTCAAACAGATATACAGGAAATTAAAACTTCAATCAAAAGGTGGGAAAACCAACTGGGACCTCCTCTTATTGAGAAGTGTTTGCATGTCAAAAGAAATTACCAACAGAGTGAAATGATAATCCATAAATTTGAAAAAAAGTTCACTAATAAGCACTCAGACCAAGGTCTTCACTGTAGAATTTAAAAGGACTGAAAAACATCAGGGCCCCAAAATTTAAAGACCCAATCCAGAAATAGGCATCTAAGATGAACACACACTTTTCAGAAGAAATATAAGAAGCAAATAATTGACCTTGCCAGATACAAAAGTTACATTTTTACTCATATAGGTCTTGCTTTAACTGGTCTTCATTATCCAGCAGAAAAGAATAACCACAAGATATAAAAAGTAATGCCATATTAATGTGCTGAGCTGTAAAAGGCTGAAGTCAACTTCAAACAATTGCCAATTCTGCTGATAACCCGCTACTATTATAGACTATTGGACTATATTGGGTTATTTTGCTGAATTCAAGTACCTATAATATTTGAACTGACATCAAGTATGAAAAAGTCCTTTAAAGACTTCTCCAAATACAGCTTTTCTAACAACAATGGATCAGCCATTTCTGACAAAACAAAACAAAAAAAGGGGGGTATAAATGAAGGACCATTTTGTAGTGAAAAAATATATAAGTATATACAAAATAGGATATACAGCTACCTTCTGTTAGTTCAATTAGAATATGTTACTTATATTGTTTAGACAAGACATCATGTCTGCATCTTGTCCTCTTGAGTAAGTACTACGAAGACAACAATATGGTGGCAAGTGCAAGGGCCTGAGTTCAATCCATGGTTCCGCAAAAAAAAAAAAAAAAAAAAAAAAAAAAAAAAAAAAAAAAAAAAAAAAAAAAAAAAAAAAAAAAAAAAAAAAAAAGACAACAATATGGAATGGATTATTGTAACTGTCCTACTATCCCGTTTTAAAATGGCATCACTGCTAGTTTTTTCTCATTAAAATGAATAGAAAGAAAGAAAGAAAAAATGAAAATGAAGCGAGAAACATCCTTACAGAAAACAGAGACATGGCTATGAATACATGAACTGTTTCATACAAAAAACACTTTCCTTGTTTTAATTTTCTCCAAAGACAAATGACTACTGAAAGCCTAAGAGATGATAGACCTACACAGACTTACCATGTTCATGAAATAAACTGGAAAAAAAAAAAAGTTTGATGTTATATTGTTTATTCAATTCTTCATGCCTGTATCTTATAATCTGAGCAACTACTTTGAAGATAACTATGGAATATACTAACCACTGTTATTCTCCTATTGTCTTATTTTGAAATTGTGTATCGGTTTTTTGTCTTTAAAATTAATGAGATCCAGTCTCAAAATAAAAATGGCTGGGAGGAAGGGGGCCTCGGGAGATAGCTCAGCAGCATGGCTGGGGATGTAGGTCAGCCATACAAAACTCAAAGTTCAATCCCCAGTATTGCAAAAAAAAAAAAAAAAAAACATCAAAGTTGACATCAAGAATGAACAGAGAACTAATTATTTGCCTTCTTACACAACCAGCAGGAAAAAAATAGCAATCAAAGAAACCTGAAAACTCTATATTTATCCCTCTGAGATGAAGGCCTAATACCAAAAATGTTAGATTTAGGAAAACAGTTTTCTATGCGCTAGGCAAAGAAAACATTATTGCTATAGAATTGTACTTACAAGGGCTGGAAAAGATAGCTCAGTGGCATAAGCACCTGCCCGGCAAACACAAGGTCCTGAGTTTGATCCCCAGTACCCCCAAAAAAAATTTAAAAATTAAAGAAATACATATATTTTTAATTTAAAAAATGAGCACCATGAATCATAATACATACAAAAACATAGAAATACTGAACTCTATCTATGGACAGTAAGTTCTGCAAAAAAAAAACCCTACTAGCATACATATTAAAAATTCATACAGTTCAGTTTTATATGGTCCACTTATATTCAAAAACTTTGTACGATTTGTTTTCTGTTACAGGTTTTCACATTATATCACCACAAAGAGTTCATTTTAGATGAGAAAGTAAAGATAACAGAACAGGCAAAAAAAGGATAAATAGTATCAAAATATCCCAACTTTGTCTTTTCTCATTTTACTTTTCCTCTCTCCCACTGGTTTTACCTGATTATTCCTATTTTTTTTTGTAAAGAAAGAATTACAGAAAAAGGAAAGAAAAGCCAGCCTTTTCAATAAATTATACCAGTACAACTAGACCAACAGCAAAACAATATAGCTGGACACTCCCAACTTCATTCTGCATATAAAAATTAACTCAAAATGTGTCGTAGTTCTAAGTGTAAACATGGAAGCTATAAAAATCTCAGAACAAATAGACATTAATCTTCATGATCCCGGATTGATTAATGATTTCTTAGATCTGATACAAATAGCATACCCAGCCAAACAAACATAGATAAATTGAACAGTATCAAATGAATGGCTACTGTAAAAAAACAGGACCTGAGAGGTAGCTGAGAAGTACAGTGCTTGGCAACCACACTCAGGTTCTGGATCCTATCACTAGCACTCCTTAAAAGAAAAAAAAAAGACAGAATTCCAAGTGTCACAAATGCTGGCAAGGAAGAACATTCATACGCCACCAATGAAAACATATTGTAAAATAATGCAGCTACTTTAGAAAAAATTTTGACAGTTCTTCAAAAAGTTAACATAGGGCTAGTGATATATAGTTCAGTTGTAGAGCATAGTCCTAATGTACCCTACCCAAAGTCCCTGGATTCAATTTCTAGCACTATGCAAAAAATTAATGAATTAATTAAACAAAGTCATGTGACCCAGCAAGTTCATCTTTCCTAGGAATATGCCCAAGAGAAATAAAAGCACATGCTCATGCTAAAGTTCATACCCAAACATTCACAACAGCATTATTCAAACAGTAAAAACCTAAATATACATCAACTAAATATGAATATGTTAACTAAACATGATACATCCAAAGAATACAGTATCCACACACTGGAATATCATTCAAATATAAAAACAAATATAGTACTAATAGATGCTATGACATGGATAAACCTAAAAACATGAGGCTAAGTAAAGAAGCAAGACATAATTGGATGCATGTTATATAACTCACTCTACTTATATGAAAAGTCCAAACTGGGCAATTCCGCAGACAAAGAAAACAGATTGTTTCCAGAATGGGGGAAAGAAGAAGTGCCAAGCTAATTGCTACTAGACAAATGTTTCTTTTGGGAGTAATGCAAATGCTTTGTAATCCGGTGATGCTACAAAGAGTAGAACAACTTTCTGAACATATTAAATGCACTGAGTTATATATTTGAAAAAGGTGACGTTATGGTATAATTACTCATCTCAAGAACAAGAGGAATAAAACAGCACAAGTAAAGAATGAAGCATGCACTGCTTTATTCCAATACCTTTACTATGTTCCAGAGTGATGCTGACTGCTAGGAACCCAAGATGTGTAAAGCAATTTACATACATGCTCTTCAGGCTCCTTCTCCTTAACACACAAATACCTGTGGCCAGTAGGGAAGCTCTGAAAAGCAGCAAGTGTAAACCGCAGATCTGATCTAAGAGAATGTAGATGTTTATATTACAAACCTTTCACTAGCGTGCAGGCTTTTTTCCAACCTTTCATTGAATATGGCAGAGAGAGATATGCTTTTAATAGTAGTTGAAATAACTCATTGTTCCTAATGATTACAATAATACCTCCCAAAAATTATTACTTAATAATGTTTTTGTAGCACAAAGATCAAACCCAGAGCCTTGGCATGCTGACTCAAGTACTATTACTGACCTACACCTCCAGTCAGAAAACATTTTACAAATAATGTTCTTGTTGACTATTTTTTAATCATAACACTTCTTGATCATACCATGATTTGTATGTATTCTTTCTCAGAAATTTCTCAATTCTTTCTTTTTGAGATTTAAAAGCCTTGCAATAAACACTAATGTCATAAAAGAAAATGTTTTAGGGGCTGGGGATTTAGCTCAGCAGCATAAGTGCCTGCCTGACAAGTAGAAGGTCTCAAGTTCAATCCCCAGTACTGAAAAAAATAAAGTTTTTAAAATTTATTACTATAATCACAGGAACAACAAAAGGAAAGTTCTCTGAATTTAGAAATCAAATGTTTAAGGTTTCAGTCCCAAATTTTTACAATTCAGGGAACATAAAATTCAAAATACTACTTAGGCAGCAAATTGTAACATTAAAATTTCTTTTAATAATTATCCATATTAAATTTTCAAAATAGCAAAAAATAAAATCTTTATTATTATTACCTTATCTTTGGCTTCAGGCAGTATAATTTCTCTATGTTCTAAAAATGGTATTTCTCGAAAAGGCGGAACACATCTGACTATCTCTGGAACATAGGGTGTATGAAACAACGGTGGCACTGAGTATCTTCGTTCACCTGATAAAGGCACTATGTGGTTAACTACAGTTGGCTCTTGGTGGGGTGAATGGAATCGTTGCCGTTTACCATCAAGAGGCAGGTTTTTCTCATCACTTAATCTCCTGAAAATAAGCAACAGACCTTAGTGATTAAAGATAACACTTTCTGGAAGTAGAAAATAATTAAAAATACCTAAGTATCCTAAGTGTTTAATAACAATAATAATGACTTTCAATAAGATCACATTATTAGCTAATATTGAGATTAAAGATACTCATTTCAAAAGACTTATAAAACCTTTAAAACATGAGTAGTAACAACAGTTACAGTTTGTGCCTAGATGTCCCACCAAAGCCTTATGAAGTTTTTTAGATGAGGCTTTTTCACAGGTGGCTGAATCTAGAGTATGTGATTCTTACATGGAATAATGTTGGGATTAAGGGTGCTGGGATTAAAAGTGGTGATTGCTGGATTAGTGTACTGGTTAGATTAGCACTGTCCTAATCCCAGTAGACCACATATAACATAAGGATAGAAAGAAGTTTTGTCTTCCTTGTTTTCTTATTGCTTTTGCTGACTTCTACTACTATGAACTACTGCCCCTGTCATGTGCCACCCTGCCATGAAGCCAGTCTATTATGGAATGAAACCTCTTCAAACAATAAAGTAAATAAACCTTTCCCCTTCTAAGAGGTATTGGGTATTTTCTCTCAGCAATGAAAGGAAAGTAAAACAAGTAAGACATTATTAAAACAATAATGCACAGAGAAATAAAGGTAAATGTATATATCAGGGCTAGCCTTCTGCATTGAACTATCCCAATGTTTCATCACACAGTAAAAATTTTATGGATAAAGGTCTACATACAGGGTTCACTAAGATCCAAAACCCTAAAATCTAACATAACAAAGGTTAAGACTGAGTTGAAACCGAGTGTGCGAGGCTGGTCAAATAGCTCAGCAGATTAAAGCGCCTACAAGCAGGCAGGAGCCAGAGGTTTGATCAGAGGGCCTGCCAGGCTGGCCCCACCCCCAGGGCATGCTGAGAAGGCAATTGAAACTGGGTGTAGTGGAGCACGCTATAAATAGGCAGATCTCTACCGGTCCAATCTAGTAGGAGACCCTGAACACCCTATAGACCCTTCCCTAAAATATGAAAGAAAAAAAAAGGAGTATGGTGGCACATACCTATAATTACCGCTACTTGGGAAAGAAAGATGGTAAGTTTGAAGATAGCCTAAGAAATTTAGTGAGACTGCATGTAAATAGGAAAAGAGGCTATAGTATAGTTAGTCCTTTGGTACAATCCCAAAACTACACACACATACACACAAAAAGTACTGTACTATAATAATTTTTTATTATACCTATAGCTGCCTGTTCAGTAGGAAAAAACAAATTAAAAAACAATAAATGCTATAAAGATATTAGACTGGGAACATTTGAAAATGAACTATTTCAGATACAGAAACAGTCCTGTACTAACATAAATTTCGGGTAGCTTTTTTTTTTTGCATTTAGCACAGGTCTACAGGGTCTCAATACACAAATACGACTTGTAGTGATCCTCTTGTTTTCAGTCTCCCAAATGCTGGGATTATAGGCTCATGCCAGCATGCCCAGTCTCAACCCCACCTCAGTGAGCCCCAGGGCAGCCAGGGTGGCATGGCATGCTGCTGGTCCTTCCCTCTGCTTAAGCCTAAGCAGGCACTTTAATCCACTGAGCTATTTGGCTGGCCCAATCAATGAATTTTTTAATGTAAAAGAATATTCTTTTTAGGAAGAAAAAGCTAATATATTTTGGGATAAAGTAAAATGGTAATAACTTTCTAATGATTCGGAAAAAAAATTAGAAGAAAAACAGCCAAAAACAAACAAGTGTAAAGCTATGCTGTACATGCCTGCTTCAGCATTTGGGAGACTAAGATAAAAGGATCAAGAGTTTGAAGCTAGATTACAAAGTGAGTCCCTGTTAAAAAAAAAAAAAAAGCAAACATAGCAAAATTTTGACAATGCAGCCCTATGGTCAATGCACAGCACTATTAAAAAGGAAAAAAAAAAAAAGAGTAAACTTCAATAGGTCAAAATCCCAAGGTTCAGGGCCAGGGAGATAGCTCAGAAGAATAAGCACTCGCCTGGCAAGTATAAGGGCCTGAATTCAATCCCTGATTCGCACAAAAAAAAAAAAAAAAAAAAAAAAAAAATCCCTTGGTTCGGTATCTAAGAATATGACTATCTTTGGAAGAAAGGCCTATAAAGGAATAATTACATTAAAATGGGATCCACAGGAGAGCCCTCACACAGGGTTTTGGTATCTCAAAAGAGGAGATCAAGTCAGGCATAATGGGACATACCTCTAGTGCCAACATTCTGGGAACATCAAAGAAGATAAAAAATTCAAGCCCATCCTAGGAACTTGGTCGAGACTAAGTCTCAAAACTAAATAGGGCTGGAAATACAATTCAGTGAAAATACCCTACATTCAACTTGTAATACCACAAAAAAAGAAAAAGATTAGGACACAGAAAACAAAGGTATGATTATATAAGGGCAAAGTAAGAAGATACTCCCGTGTGGGGGAAGGGGATGTGAAAAGAACCAGGATGTGTTATGTACCCTGACAACTCCACACAATGAAGACAATCATCAACTATACTAATAAATATAAATGCATATTCCTCAAATGGTAATCTGTAAGCCAAGGAGAGAGGCTACAAAAGAAATTAACCATGCTGATACCACAATCTGGACTTCTGGCATCTAGAATTGTGATCAAAAAAAAAAAAAATCTATTATTTCAAACACCTAGTCTGTAGTGTTTTGTTATGACAACTACAGCAAATAAAAAACAGAAGGTGATACGATTTGCTAAAGATTTCAATTGAAAAGTAGTTATCTGAAGAAATGCAGTTTCATTCCACAGGAATAACTCAATTAAAAAAAAAAACCCTAAAAATTTTTAAACACAAAAAAATTTTACATTTTGTTAAATACACAAGTCCTGAAGAATAAATATCTAAGGTATAGTATCCATAAAATTTTACATAAGGTAAACTGTTATACAGTTCTTAAGAGCACCAAAGTCTTTTCAAATGCATTTTTATTTACTACTTATGATGACTATAAGTGTTCCCACTATGGAAAAGAAAGTACAGTACATTTTCATGACTGGGGAATGGATTTTCTGAAGTCATCTTCAATAGGGTAAGAACTTAGAAAAAAAAAAAATAATAATAATGGCCTGAATATTGGAATTTAGTTCTTTATACAAAGTCCCTTGTAGAAACAAAACAGAATTAAAAAAAAAAAAAAAAAAAAGCAGGACAGCAAAATTTTAAAAAGGAAAAGGAGAGAAGTTAAGAAGACTCATTCAAACTCTTCTTGTAAAGTAAATGAAAAGTACTTACTTCCTTCCTCGAAATATTGGGGACGTTGAAGTCTGTATGGGACTGATATTTCCATATGTTAGTTGCTGTAATGACATAGCTCTAGACAAGCTATCAAAAACAAAGAAAGAACAGTAGTAAAGTATATATATTTTCCCCAAGGACAAATTTCAGACAAAGGAAGTATTTCTCTGATCAAGAGAAAATAAGAAACAATAACATATTCCCTATCATCAAATGTCTCATGCAAAAGAGGTTTTATATTAAAAAGAAAATGAAAAAGGACCCAAACAACACTATACTTACTCTGCATTCTGGAAATTGAACTGTGCATCTATAAGCTGCTGGTGTGAATAAAAAGTTGGTGACAAAGCAAAGAAGTTATTATGTTGTTGATGGTTTGGAGTGAAGGGCGGGCGACCCAAAATTGAATTCGGGAACATGCTCTTGCTCACTGGAAGTGCACATGTATTCTTATTCCTACAATAATTTAAAAAGATAAAAGTGGATTACTATATCTTCAAGATACTATACTAAATTCTGAAAATTATCTGGTATATCATTCACAGTTATTTTTTAAAAGTTGAAATAAGTGGTACATGCCTATAATCACAGCATCCTGGAAGGCTGTGGCAGGATGATTTCAACTTCAAACCCAGCCTAGACAACTTAAGTAAATCTTTGGCGATTTCAAAAAACAATTTTCAAGGACTAGAGTTTAGCTCACCACTAATCCCTGCATTCAACCCCTAGTAATGAAAAAGAAACACACACACACACACACACACACACACACACACACTCTTGCAGTTCTACTGTAGGTAACAAAAAATAATAAACTTTAGGGCTGAAGAGATAGCTCAGTGGTCTAAGCACAGCCTAAGCAAGCACAGAGACAGAGGTTTGATCCCTGGTACTATGTGCTGAGCCAGCCACCATGATCTGGTGTGGTAGCACACACCTGTAATCCCAGCACTGAGGAAGCTAAAGCAGCAGGATCACTTATGAGTAGTCTAAGCTGTGTAGTGAGACCCCATACCAAATACGTAAAATTTTTTAAAAAAATAATGAATTTGAAATCTACATTAACCACATTATTCAACTAATATCAAAATACAAACATTTCTGATTTCTGATGTAATATTTACCAAATATATCACCAATCCGTTTTTAAAATCAATTATCAAACATTACCAAATTTAAAAATCAAATATTACCATATACTCTAATAAAAAACACGAAATAATAGAGAGATAGTTAATGAAATCCCATATTTTGACGTTTATTCTCAATTTAATATATTGTTGTTTCAACCATGGTATGTATGACAACCAGATTCCTAGACTTTACATCGTTTCTATCTGATGAAACAAGTAATTTATTTACATCACCTAAAAATTTATTTTTAAACATCTTATTTTTTTGAAGCAGGGTCTCACTATGCAATGTAGGCTGGGCTTGAACTCTCTTATGCCACCCAGGTTGGCCTGAAATTTACAATCTTCCTGCCTCAACCTCCTAAATTCTGGGATTACAGGTGTGTGCCACCAAACCCAGGAAAAAATTATAAAATTAAAAGATTCTTCTTGAGGTCCACAGAGTTTTATATAGAAGACTTAGAAGTGATGGCCACATTTCTTTAACCCAGTATTCTAGCAAGGTATGGCAAGAGGATCATAAATTCAAGCCCAGCCTGGCCAATTTAACAATTTATCAAGACTATCTCAAAATTAAAACTGAGAAAACAGCCAGATATATGACTCCATACAAAGGCTCTAGGTTCAACCCCCAGTATTGCAAAACAAAAACTTTCAACAAAAGAGGTATGTGATGGGCATGGTGACACAGGCCTACAATCCAGGAACTGGAGAAGCTAAGGCAAGAAGACTGCCAAATTCTAAGCAAGGCTGAGAAACTGAGCAAGACCTTGTCTCGAAACTTTAAAAGGGCTAAGGTGTAGGTCAGTGAGTGGTAGGACATCTGGTTAGCATGCACTAAGCTCTGGGTTGAATCACAAAGCGAGTGGAGGATTCAACAATAAAAACTAAGCAAAAATGGGACCTCCAGGCCACATTCTTAAAGCAAAAAATTAGAAAACTCTTCTCTAAACAAAATTAGAAATTCCTCATAAAGTAACAACTGCAGGTCCACCAGGAAGAAACGAAGGCAGATACTTGATCAACCTGCAGTGAAGCCAATCATAATTGAGAGGCATTACCTACACTCATGGTATCTACCTTGATTTTGGAACACTTATTCTAGTAGTTCTCACTTAGACATTCTTGGACACCACCAGAAAGGGAGGAAAGATCTAGATACAAATACAATGTCAAATGAAGAGTCAAAATAAATAAATAATAAATAACAAAATAAAAACTAGTAAGCAAAACTAACCAGTAAAAAGGAAGGGGGAAAAAGGATAATGCTGAGAAATTTATTAGAAAGAACAAAAAGGAAAGACTGGTAGGGGAGGAGGAGTAAAGTAAGGTGCATTAATAGCAGACAAAAAGAGAACAGAGAAGTAATGTGTTCCAACATCCAACAATATACCAAAAGTTCAGAAAGAACAGAATAAATACAAAGAAAATTACCAAACAAATAAAACAAGAAATTGTCCAGGACTAAAAGACACCAATCCCTAGGCTGAAATGACCTAATGACTAGAAAGCACAGTAAGAAAACAATATTATATCAAGAAATTGTATATTAAAATTTCAAAATATGGGTTCATAAAATAATCTAAAGGAGTAAAATATTAAAAAATTGAGACTCAAAACATCTTTGGGAGCTGGATATGGTAGTGCACGCCTATAATCCTAGGATTCAGAAGGCTGAGGCAGAAGGACTGAAGAAAGTTCAAGGCCAACCTGGGATACAAAGTTCAAAGCTATATTGAACAATACAGTGAGACCCTGTCTCAAAAGAAAATTGAGTTTCCTAATTGTTGTTTTCCAACAGTGGAAAACAGAATAGACTGATGTCTTTAAAGGCCTGAGGAAAATGCTCTCAAGCTTTATCTCTATCCCCCACTATACTATCAATGCAATAAAAATGAAATCCTTTATAAGGCAGACAATAGAAAATTCCTGGAAAGATGGCAAAGAGAAGGTAACAGTTCAAATAGGAAGGTAAGAGTTGCAAAATGATGATCTAGGGGCTGGGGAGATGGCTCAGTGGGATAAGCACTTCGCTGGCAAGTGTAAGGGCCTGAGTTCAATGCCCAGTTCCACCAAAAAAAAAAAAAAAGATAATCTATTCATAGATATCTGTATCTGTGGTAGATATCTGTAATTCCAGCACTTTGGAAGGCTGAGGTAGAAGGATCATAAATTCAAGTCCAGATCAGGCAACCTGATGACTTAATGAGACTCTTGTCTCAAAATCAATATATAAAAGGGCTGGGGCTACAGCTCAGTGAAGTGGCCCTGGATTTAATCCCAATGCTAAAAAATAAAAAATAACAAAAGATATTCAATAGGCTCCTACAACTGGGAGGAGTCACCCAACCTCCCAGTAGTAGGGACTCTAAACACCCTGTAGACCTTTCCCTAAAATACAGGAAAAAAGGAAAAGAAAAAAATAAAAAACATATGCACCATAGTGAGACAGAGGGTTAGAGCATCTTGGAACAGCCAGGACAGTTCACAAAGCCCAATACATGGACTTCTCATGAGAACTCATGCAGGTTTTCAATAGTATGCCCTAGACCTGGTGTTGGCCTGAGGCATGATATCCCAGTACAGCCTCTACACATAGAAGCTTGCAGAAATATGGGTTTCCTCCAGATCTGGATAGCACAAAAGGACACAGATATCATGAAAAGCTTAGTATCAATAGCATGACTTTCCTCACAATAACCCACGCCGTGTCTTGCTAGGTATACTTCCATCTTGCTTTTTCCTTTTACTCAGCCCAAACTTGTTCTGCAGAACCAGTCTCTCTCATACTCTTTATTTTCACTTTTTCAAATAAACTTTGTCATCATTCTTTTGCTTATTTCATTCAATTCTTTATTCAAGACAAGAACTTCAGGGCCGGCCAGATACCTCAGCAGATTAAAGTGCCTGCTTAGGCAGCCTTAGGGACCAGGTTTGATCCCTGGCATGCCATGCCAGCCACGCCTGGGGCATGGGCCTGTAATCCCAGCATTTGAGAGGCTGAAAACAAGAGGATCACTATGAGTCCAATCTGTGTAGTGAGACCCTATAGACCCTGTACTAAATACATTAAAAAAAAAGAAAAAAACTCAAATCCAACACCCAAAATAGATGCACATAATGTTTATTTGGTGAATCACTTTTAGAAAAGGACTTCCTAGAAACAACAGGTTCATCACCATCACCCTAGATATTCTAACAGCAGCACAAAATGAAATCTGTGCCATTATCAAAACAGAATGTTTTGTGTTCATTCCTGACAACTCTGCAAATATGTCCTTTGCATTAAATGATCTATGTTCACAAACCAGTGCAACATCAGACTCTGTCATAAGCTTTAATGACCAGCTGGCTGTCCTGGTTCCCTGCCACAACCTGGTGGATGAAAGTCCTCATTTTTCTGGCTATGATACTTTGGCTATGTCCATTTTGTTGTGGACATTCATTTCTGCTGCATGATTCACTGTTGTTGCTGTGGGCAACTGTCCTATATGTTCTCACCTTCTATTTCAAGGTGAGCTATCAAAAGATGATAGCTCTTCAAAAAAATGGAGCCCAATATTTCTGTCCCCTTTAAATCAGTCAAGAGGGGCTGAGGAGATAGCTCAGTCACAAAAGTGCCTGACTAGCAAGTGCAAAGTCCTGAGTTCAATCCCCAGTACTAAAAAAGTCAGTCAAGATGAGACTTTCTATTTCTGGCTAGGCAGGATCAATGCTCCTTTCTCAGCCTGAAGTAGTTCCACCAACCTATACTTCATTCTCTTAAGAAAAAAGGGGTAGGGGGGTGGGTAGGATATAATAAAACAAGGTAAAAAGAACATAAGAAAATCTAAGATTTTTTAAATTGTACTTTTGGCCAGGCATGGTGGGACACACCTATAATCCCAACACTCAGGAGTCTGAGGCAGGAGGATCACTGCAAGTTCAAGGCCTGCCTGGTCTACATAGTGAGTTCAAAGCCACCCTGAACTACACAGCAAGACCTATCTCAAAACAAAAAGTTTCGTACTTTTAAGAAAAATTGCAACTTTAAGACATAAGCCTAGGCAACTTTCTTACAGGTGCAAAGGGGCTGCACATTCCCTTTTTTAATTCCAGATGGTTCTGTTTCACCCATGAACTGAACACCTTTTTCGGATTTCCCACATGAGCAGACAATTATTTCTCTATTGGTGAGCTACTGTCTCTTACCCACTACAGAAGACTAAGATTATAGATTATCAAATTCCACAAACTCACACCACACTAAACACACAAAAGATCTTTAACTATATCATGCATCATTTTTCTGAACACCCACACTCCACTCCTGTTTGTGTGCTATTTGTAATAAACTTTCTCATCTCTTTAAAGTGTATGTATACATATATAGGCAGGCAGCCAAAAAAAGAACTCTAATGGTAACATAAAAAAGGAAATATGATCGCAGATACATATTTCTTATAGCCATTACACATACTGTACTATATTTACTTACATGTCATGTTAGAGTTATATGATTCTACATTGACAATTTCTGCAAACATATATATGTGGAGGATTAGATATGCCACAAAAGCACTAACCCTTCATTTGCAGTAAATATAAATCAAAAGAATGAGCTATAGAAGCTTTGTTGTTAACAGAAGTAAACAAAATCTACAGGACTTGAAGTGACTGTGCTTCTGGGAATTGAGACTGGATGGATTCAAAAATTGGAAGAGTGAACAGAAAATTAAAGATGTGGAAAGAAACTAATAAATCACTCATACAGACTTTTTGGTGGGTGTTTTGTTTTGTCTTCCAATTCTAAAAGATTAAAATGCTCTAGGCTGGCCACAGATAGGCTAGGAAACTGTGTTCATTACCAATCTTGACCCAAATGCCTGCTCTCTAATTTTTCAAAAATGTACTTATTGGTACCAGGGATTTAACATTGAGGATATTTCCACTCCGTTTTTCTATTTTGAGACAGGATCTTACTAAATAATTAAATTGCCCAGGGTTGACTCAAACTCATAATCCTTCCTCAGTCTCCCAGGGATTACAGTTTGGTTTACAAGCATACCTAGATTTGACTAATGTGAGCCCCCCAAAAAACTTATTATACCTAGAAAACAGAGAGTTTGTCAACTTTTTTCAGCCAACCCTCCCTTACTTCTTCTTAAAAAATATAGGTAGAACAAAGGAAGGGAGGGAGGGAGGGAGGGAGGGAGGGAGGGAGGGAGGGAGGGAAGGAAAGAGAAAACCAGCATCTACTGACCTGTACTTCCTGAAGTTCACTGATAAGAGGAAGGAGACACATACCTTGAACTGAAACACATTCTAGGGAATCCTTTATTAAAGTACAATCAGGACCGGGCAGATAGCTCAGTAGATTAAGTGCTTGCCTGGCAAGTGTAAGAGCCTAAATTCAATCCCACAGTTCTGCCAAAAAAAAAATTACAATCAGTAAAACTGCCACTGAGACTGTCCTGGTGGTGCACACCTGTAATCCCAGAGTTCAGGAGGCTGAAGACAAGAGAATCAATACAAGTCCAATCTGTGTAGTGAGACCCTGTAGACCAAATTTAAACAAAAAAGGGCAGAGAAGGACCAGGCAAGACAGTTCAGCTGACTAAAGTGCCTGCTTAGGCAGAGCACAGTGGCCGGGGGTTTGATCCCCAGTATGCCCTGCCTGCCCCAGCCCTGCCCGCGGGGCATGCTGAGACAACACTGAAAAATGGGCATGGTGGCACATGACTGTAATCCCAGTGCTTGGGAGGCTGACATCAAGAGAATTACTACAAATCCTATCTTTGTAGTGAGACCCTGTAGACCCTATACTAAACACATAAAAAAAAAAAATAAAAAAATACATCAGTTCACAGCTTAAACCTAGATTATTAGAGCAATACCTATAAATCCTATGTTTTTCTTTATAGATTAGTGATGAGGAACATTTTTGAGCTTTCAATGACAGCACATAGCCTGCTGTGTGTCCCCTAAGTTTGCCACCCCTGCTCTAGACCGAAACAAGATATAAAAAGATACATACACACATATGCTGATTCAGCCTTGATACAAAATGAGATAGCACCCAGACCGCAACTTACTTCTAATTCATTACACAATCAAATCTAAACATATACGTCAAAAAATATCTTGGGCCCCTGACAAGAACTACTATACAAAGTAAATCGCCAAATTATCCCAAGGTTACAAGCTCATCACAGCCAAAAGTTTACTCTAGGACAGATATTTAGCTCAGTCTATTCAAAATTTCCAGAGAAAACCACTGACTTTGGAATTTCTACAAAATAAAACACCTGTTGGGCTCTTCCCAACAAGAATCTTGATTCATAAGTCAAGTTCTTACCCAGGTAAATCTTTAAAGGGGAGAAATCCATTATAGGAAATTTAATCAACAGTACTTAATGCTCTCCAACATAGGAATTCTGCATGACCAGCTAGAGATCAGAAAGTAAACCAAAACCTCATGAATTCCTATCATTTTTTCCTACATTTCAACAATATTGATAAAAATAATACCAAAGAAAGAACACATTATAAATAATAAATAACATAAGGGATATTGTTAAAACAAAAGTTTGCCTGCGATGAGTTTAAATCTTTATCTACTTTTTTTCCTGTGGCACTGGGGATTGAACCCAGGGCCTTCACATGGAGCAACATCACCAGTCCCTTCTTTTTATTTATTTATTTATTTATTTTGGGGGGGGTACCAGGGATTGAACTCAGGACCCTACACTGGCCAGGCAAGTACTTATTCTACTGAGCTATCTCCCTGGCCCTTGTGTTTCTATTTTGAGACAGAGTCTCACAGAGTCACTAACTTGCTCAGGCTGGGCTTGAACTTGCACTCCTCCTGCTTCAGCCTCCCAGAGTGTTAGGATTACAGATGTATGACACCAAACTCGGCTTCTATATTCTTACTGAAAAACTTATTCACTAAGTATAGATGATCTATATAAAATATTATTCCACCTTACTTGCGGTGACTATGCCAAATTTTATGATTAGAGATTGGCAGTATCCTATTTTTCTTACCTTAAAAATTAAGTGTTATCTATACTTCTAAATATAAAATGAGATAAAATCTGAACTAACTTTAAAACTATTGTGCTGATTTTGATAAAAAATACTGAAGATTCCTTGTGAAAATATTGCTTCCTCAGTAAATTTGATTCAGTGGGAAATTATACAGGTTTATTTGTAAATGTTCATCTATGAGACAAAATAGTAGACTTACAAGACATTTCCTAGTGATATAGTGCTGTACCTTGTAATTTACACTCAGGTATTTGTCCTCAACTTGACCTCTCCAACAAATTATACAGAATACTCAGTTATATGATTCTTTCATCAGGATTCCCTGGAAAGTAGAGTTTAATATAACATATGGAACTGTACTAACTAAAGCAAGTCACCTGCCCACTTTGCCCAAGATGCTTTGATCCCCTAAACCCACTTTTTCCTCCACAACACAAAAAGCCCAATTCCTAAATCCTGCAACCCACTGTCAAAACCTGCTCCAGATTTTGGTCAAGTCATTCCTCTTTATTAAGAATCAAATTCTACCCAAGCGTTAAAAAAGGATCTAATGACCAGTTACCAAATGGACATTTCTGAAATGACTGATAAATGGTCTGTTTCACATGTGTCACAGGGCATTTCTAGAGCAGACATAATTTGGAGCTACCCACATCAACAAACTCATATTACTGTTACCAGGTACTAGCCAATACTTAAGTTAGAGTCTTATAACTGTTAATCATATTAAAATCTTCTGTGCCATACAAACCGTAATACTCCTAGTTGCCTGCCAAAAAAAAAAAAAAACTGACTTCACAAAATCACACTGTGCCAGTTTGGCCTCAGTTCTAGTTTCTTTTCCTCTTCACCCTATTTACACCAATAAATATAACTATTTTAAAGAACAGAGAGAGACAAAAATAGGGAACATAAGCCAGAAATTTTGAGACACACACACCCCTCGTGTCCTTATGGAGAAAGAGATGAAGTCCCACCTACAAAAGACTGATCGGGTACAACTCAATCCCAACCTAAGCATTTTCCAGTGAAGCTTAAGAACTAAGGCAATTCTTGATGCTTAGAAATCTTAAACTAAGTGCATTTTTAAATTACTAATCCAGACCTTTACCTTTTTCTCCACTGCGCTCTGAAACATCATGCAGAAATGCTGAGAAAATCTTCCCGCCGTGGTCCCTGGGCAGGTACACGGCAGGCAAGACAGAACGCGAGGCAGAGAAAATCCAAGAGGCCCTGAGAGTCCGCAAGGACGCAGCTTCCCAGGGGCTGCCCTCTAGGGCCTGCAGTGTCCTCCTAGACAAAACAAAACACTGATTTTAAAAAAACTGACCGCGCCCCGCCCTCGCCCTCGCCCTCGCCCAGGCTGCACAGCCGCACACTTCAGGAAACCCAACTCACCTTAGAGCAGTCGAAAAGCTGCACAACGCAGCGCCCGGGTCCGCACGGCGGGGGCCTGGCGAGGCCCGCCCGGCAGACGAGGCAGGGGCGGGCCAGGAGGCCCAGACCCGGCTCCGGTTCCGGCTGGCGACCTTTGGTTCAGTGCGACAGCGGAGGAGCAGCACGAAAAAAGGGGGCCGCCAAGGCGTGACAAACTCTGGGGCACCAGTAAGGAGGAGGACCGGAGAGTCGCCAAAAAGACGGTGGCGAAGAATCCGGAAGCTCAACGTGAACCGGATGGGAATACTCGGGGCAGCAAAAGTCAAGCATCCGGCGGCCGCCTAGCCGTTCCTCACCCCCGCCCCTCTGCGGAGCGCACGCGCGGAATTGCGCAGGCGCAAATCGGCCCTCGGCTGGGCGCAGCGGTGGGAGGGCTCAGCGGACCTTTCCTCGAGGTCTTTATCATGTTGGCGAGGTGGCTCTGCCGAGAAACTTTTCTTCTACCAGCTTCTCCGTTCTTTTGTGAATCAACATTAAGTTTTAGCTCTTTTTTCCTCCTCTCGAATAACAGAGCTTCTTGACAATAAACGTGCCTTTTTCTCTCTCTCCAGCCGGGATCCTACATTCTTCCGACGATCTTAGTCCAAGTTCCCTAACTCAGCTAATGCTTAGTGCTAATGCTTCTTCAATACTTGCCTTCTTGTGTGAAAATACCTGAATTGTTTATTTATTGATTTGAATCTGTTAACGATATACCTTTATTTTTCTTGTCCGGTATATGAAAATTACCCCCTCTCGTTCCTAGAATTGGTGATTTGTGCCTTCCCTGGCAAGAAGCTCATCGAGCTTCATACCGAGGATTGAATTCAACACCTTGCGCTTGCCAGGCAAGTGCTTATTCTTAGTGAGGTATCTCCCCGGTCCAGCAAAGCCAGTTTTGCTTTCTAGATTTACTTTTTGTTTTCTAGTTCAGTGGTTTGTTTATTAATTTTCTTCTGCTTTTAGTTTTTGAGTTTTCTAGTTTCATAATTTGCAATCATTATCAATGTAAGTCTCTTCTGTGATATAAGCATTTGGTAGAACAGATGTCTCTCCATATATTGCTTTAGCTATGTTCCACATATTTTGATATGTTTTCATTTTACTTTATCATATACTATTTCTAATTCCTCTTTTGGGTCTTCATTAACCCATGGGTTCTTTGTAAGGATATTTATTATATTGTCTAAAATTACTGATGGGGGAGCCGTCAGTAATTTTAGACAATGGCTCAGTGGAATAAGTACTTCCCTGGCAAGTGCAAGGGCCTAAGTTCAATCCCCGGTTCTACCAAAAAAATAAATAAAGAAATAAAAATAAAAATCTTTAAAAAAATAAATAAATAAATAAATAAATAATAAAAAATAAAATTACTGATCAATTTTCTGGATATATTTTACTTATAATTAACGCCATTGTGATCAGAGAAGATGCACTGTATAATTTGAATCATTTTAAGTTTATTGGCACTAGTTCTGTGGAATAGAGTATAATCTGCCTTAATAAATGTTCATGTGCTTTTTGAAATGAAATGCATACTACAGTTACTGGATGGAGGATTCTGCAAATGTCAATCAAGCCAAGTTGTTTATATTGTTGCCTAAATCCTCCATAGCTTTCCTGATCTTCGGTTTATCCTGTTAATTATTCATTCAGAAACAAGTATTGAAACTTGACTATAATTGTGGATTTTTCCCCTATTTCTATCAGTTTTCACTAGATGTATAATTGGAAGCTCTTCTATTACTTGCTGTTATGTCTTATGTCTAGATGGCCCTCCAAAGTCTTATGAGATCGTAGATGGGCTGGAGAGGACTGGATCTAGAGTGTGTGATGTCAAAATTAAGGGTGTATAATTACTAAATTTGTGTACTGGTTAGTTTGCAATAGTTCTAGATGTGAGTACTGCCTGTCCTTAGAGGAATATAAAGGACAGAAAAATCTGCTGTTGTCACTTATTGCTGCTGCTTATCTTCTGTTCTGCCCTGCCCCTCTGCTATGCCACCCTACCTTGGAGCCAGCCAATTATGTACTGAAACCTCTACAAACTGGGAGCCAAAATAAATATTTTGTCCTTCAACTTTGGGTGTCACATATTTTGTCTCAGCAACAAAAGTGGCTAAGACATTTGCATAAATATTATTTTGTTATGTAAATGAGTTTGCCCTTTATAAAACTTACTAATTATGAAATTGCTCACTTTATAAGTGGTCTTCCTCTATCCTTGTAATAGCCTTTGCTCTGAAGTATTCTTTATCTGGCTGTAGTACAGTCACTCTAGCTTTCTGTTGCATTTTATCAACATGTATATTTAATGAAAACATAATTTCAATTTTTATAAGGATCCTTAGAAAAAGAAAAAGTTCCTCCAAAGCTTGAAGAGGAAAAAATAAATAAAATTGAATAGAAATACTTGTAGTTCAGTCTGTGACACATTGCCCTCATATTCAAACCCTAGCTTTAACGAGAAAAGTTTAGACCATTATACCTCATAACCGTAGATGTAGACATTTCATGATATATAAAAAAGATAATCCATCATGACCAGGGATGGATTTATCTCAGGAATACAACATTGAGTTAGCATTGGGAAAAATCACCAATGTGATTTACCATATTAATTACAATTTAAAAAGGAAGAAGAGAAACTAAATGATCATCTCAGTAGATATAGGAAAAAATCCAATATCTCCCAAAATCACAAGGAAACTCCCTTGATGAAAGAGTATTTATAAAAGGCATCAGATTAAGTGGTGAAGGACTTAACACTAACTGGCTAAGATCTAGAACAAGGCAAGGACTTACACTTCGACCACTTCTCTTCAACATTATATTGGAGGCTTCTTCTGTGCAATAAGGCAAGAAAAATAAACATCATTTACCCCTAAAAGGAAGAAATAAAACCAGATTTAATTTTAGTTGACGTATCGAAAATTCTAAAAAAAAAAAAAAATCTGTTTTAAGAGTCCACAAAAAGCCATGAGCACTAATAGATAAGCAAGGAGACAAGGCTAGAAAATCACTATGCAAAATATCAACTGCATTAACATTATGCTAGCAATGAAAAATCAGAAACATAAATTTAAGATACAATTTAGAGCAGCATAAAAATATTTATGAACTTGGTTGGGTTGGCAGAAATTCCCTAGCTGAGATACCAAAATCATCATCCAGTTTAAAGAAAACAGAGATAAATGGGATTTGACTAAAATTAAATACTTCCATCCCAAATACACACACTGTTAAGAAAATGAGAAGAATAGTTTGACATGGTTGTGCACACCTGTAATCCCAGAACTGGAGAGGCTGAAGGAGGAAGATCACTGAATTTGAAGCCAGCATGGGTTACATAGCAAGTTCAAAGCCAGCCTGGACTACATAATCGCGTCCTATCTCAAAAACAAGCAAACAAAACAAAAACAAAAGACAAACCGAAAGTTGAACAAGGTATTTGCAAATCACTTATCAGATAAAAGAACTTCCATTCATATTGTTAAACTCTCATGCCTCATGATAAAACAATCCATTAAACAAATGACCAAAATTTATTAATTTACCAAAGAAGCTGTGTAAATAAATAACAAACACACAAAAGCACTCAATCACATTAGTGATTAGAACAGTACAATTTAAAAATACAATAAAGCCAGTCATGGTGGCACACAACTGTAATCCCAGCACTTGGGAGACTGAGGCAGGAGGATCACTGAAAGTTTGAGACAAGTCTGGGCTACAAAGTGAGCTCAGGCCAGCCTGAACTGCACAGGTAGTCCCTGTCTCAAAAAGATCTAAATAAATAAAATGATGGGCATCCAAGATAAACATACAGTTCTCAGAGGGTGAAATTAAGCAAATCAATATAAGAAAAAATGCTCCACATCTCTAGCCATCCGTGAAATGCAAATTTAAAACAACACTGAAATACCATCTCACCCAAGAAAGAATAGCTATCATAAACAAATGAATAACAAATGTTGGAGAGGCTGTGGGGAAAAGGGAACCCTTCTCCACTGCTGATGGGAATGTAGACTGGTGCAACCATTGTGGAAATCAGTGTGGAGACTCCTTAAAAAACTAGGATGGCAAGTCCATCCAAACCAGCTCTCCTCCTACTGGGAATTTTCCCAGAGGAACTGAAAGTGATATATGTGCACCTATGTTTAGAACAGCAAAATTTGTGATAGCCAAATCTTGGAAACAACCAAAATGCCGATCACCCAAGGAATAGATGAAGATGTGGTAGTTTTATACTTAGGTATAAAAAAATGATAAGTTTGAAGGCTTCATATTTAAGTGGATGCCACTTGAAGATACAAGTGAAATAAATGAGATGCAGGTGTAAATACTGTATTGTCTCCTTAGTGTAAGAACTCAAGAAATGAAAAGGAAAGATATAACACAATTAAAAAGGAAAGCGAGAATTTAAGGATTAAACAAGGAAGAGATGGTAAGGAGAGAAGCTAGGAAACATGACAGTGATAAAACCATACATTTATAAGCACAAAATGGTTAAGGCAATGATCCTGAGAATCTTCAGCAGGTTTTTGAAACTAGCAGTTAATTGGCAGAATTCTCACCCTGACTATATATCCTGATACCTGTGAACTAAGCAAATGCACTAAAGATAGCAGTGTGTAAACTAGGGTCATGCTTAGAATGCCTTCATTATGGTCTTCTAAATACATACTACTTGTCATGTCATATCAATTACTGATACACTGTCTCTCAAGTAAATGTCTGTTTTTTAAAAAAAGGGGTAATAAATGAAAACAAGAGGGCTGGGGTGATGGTTCAGTGGATTAAGCACTTCCCTGGCAAGCACAAGTTCAATCCCTGGTTCCACAAAAAAAAAAAAAAAAGAAAGAAAAAAAAAAAGAAAAGAAGAGACAAGAAAAAATGTCATAGGGCTGTCCTGATACAATGCTGGTTAGATTTCTAAATTTTTGTGTAAAAATATGCAGTTGTGTATTCCTAATTTTTTAATATTTTTTAGTTTTTCTTCACTTTTTGTAGGGATTTAAAGTTTAAGGTATCAATATTTGATTGAAACTACCTGTTCCATGTTATGTCTAAGATGTTTGATATTCAGACAGATAGTGAGGTTAAGCTTAACTGCCTATGTTCTCTTCTGGAAGCTTCTCTTCTGGAAGGTTAACAACTTAAGTTTGCAGATCAAAAATTAGAGAAAGAAAAGGGCTGCAAGGACAGCCAGCATTTTGGCCCTAGCCTTTCAAGGTCAGTGAAGACTCAGGACATATGAGAACCTATACTGTAACATCCTATAACTCAGTGATGCCCCAAATTTTCTGATCAAGGAGATTATGGGACCACAGAAGAAAGTGATGGACGATATAGAATGTACCTAAGGAGAGTCACATGGAGAGAAAACATTCAGGCTTTCACAGAGAGCAAATTTGTCAAGCAATGGCCATGACTTATCCACATGACTGACATTGACAAAAGATCTACAAACTGTGATACACGGTTTCAGGGTAAATCCTGAGGGGATTTGACTGACCTTGTCAGATACAAAAGTTACATTTCTTGTAACTTGTATGCTTTATCTTGGTCTAACTATCCAGTAGAAGAATATAAAAGTGAAGTATAAAAAGTAATGCCATATTAATATGCTGAGCTTTAAAAGGTTCAAGTTAACAACTTCTGACATTGCCAGTCTGACACATAATCTACTATTAAGGACTACTGGACTATATTAGGTTATTTTGCTGAGTTCACGCACTTATATATTTAAATGGCAATGGAATGCCCTTCTCTAACAAAACTAAACAAAAAAAAGGAGATATAAATGAGGGATTATTTGTATCTGTATATACAAAATAGGGTAGATATACAGCTACTTTCTCTTAATTCAATGAAAAGAAAGATTTGTACTAATAGTGTGGACAGGATATAAAGTCTGCATCTTGTATGAATATCCAGTATGAAGACAACAATATGCAATGTATTAGTTATTGAAACTGTTCTACTAATCGGTTTTGAAACTGTCTCATGGCAATTTGTTTCTCAATAAAATTAATAAAAGATAAAAACAAATAAATCAAGTGAAACACTACTAACAAATTAATCATACCAAATATTGATGTGAACACTTAGGTACTATAACTGAAACTACCATACACTACTAAAGGAAATATAAAATGCTGCAACTGCTTTAAAAATATTTCTGTTCCTTGAAAATATGTATATTTACATGTGATCCAGCCATTTCCACTTATAAGTATTTAACCAAAGAAAGAAAGAAAATATACATGCCTATAAAGATGAATACATCAGTATTTACAGCAGCTATATTTATAGCAGCCAAAGAGAATACAAATGTCCACCAACAGGTGAATAGATAAAATAGTATATCATGTAGTGAATACTAATCCCAATAAAAAAATTCAAACAACTGGTGCATTCAACATGAGTCAAGCTCAGTTTTGTTCAACAAAAAAAGCATGAAAGAACAAAAAAAATTAAACCCCATATAACCAATTTATATAAAATACCAAAACATGCAAAAAAAACTTTTCATGAAAAAAGACAGGTTAATAGCTTGGTTGATGGCAGAGAAGGGCAGGAAGGAAGAGTTGTAAAGACATTCATTACCTTGATTTGTGTAGCGTTACTAGTGTGTTCATGTGGTAAGACGTGCAACATGCTGTGTCTGAATTATACCTCACAAAACTCAAAAAGAAGAAAGATATTGGTCCGTGTTTCCCTTTGAATAAATCCCTTTAACCCTGCATGATTTTATAATATGCTACATTGGTCATTTGAAAATATTGATTTACTGAACTATGAAGATCTCCAAATGTTGAAATATTTATTCCACATTATCCAAAAATATCACATTTGTTAATATACCAATCTCATCAGAATAATCTCTTTAAGTATTTGGAAATTGTCAAGATCACAATGCTAATACAACTTTTACAAACTTTATTTTTGCATGAAGGCTAAATTTAAAAAAAAATTTAAATTTAAAAAAATCTTATAAAAAGAAAGCTAAATTATATTAATGACAAATAGAGTTTGGTTTTGATTTGGTGGCAGTGCTGGGGATCAAAGCTTTGTGCATGCTCTACTATGGAGCTATGTTACCAGTTGTATAGAAGTTTTCCTATAGATTATTGTCAAAGATATATATTAAAAGTGAAGATTTGATAAAATTCATAATTATCACTTCATCATTGAACATTGCTAAGTAAAACTAGGAGTTTTGTAAACTGCAAGTGGCAGTGAAAAATATAAAGAATATAAATATGTGCCCATGTTCTTCAAACCAATGTGATTTTTACTCCTAGGGGACATTTGGAAATAACTAGAGACAGTTTGAGTTTTTACCACTTGGAGGAGAAAGTTACAAATGCTGTCTAATGAGCTGACATATTGGATATGTTGGTAAACATTCTAACAATGCAAAGGACACACCTACTTCTAAGTATTATCCAGGCTAATACCCCATGGTTTGTATATACCACATTTTGTTTAACCATTCCCTGGTTAATAGGATTATTTACACATTTGCACTATTAAGAATAATGCTATAAATATTGATATACACATTACTGTTTAAACATGTTTTGAGTTATCTTTATTTAGGAATAAATATTTAGGAATGAAATCACTAGGTCATATAGTAACTGCATCTACTTTTTTGAGGAAATACCACACCTTTCTGGAGTGGTGGTACCATTTTACATTCCCATCAGCTAGTCCACATCCTTGTCAACATGCTACTATTTTATCATGATTATTTGGTCAGTGTGAAGTACTGTCACATTAGAATCATCCAATATAAATGTTAATAAATGAAAACTATGTCCTCAATACTATCTATGAACTCATGACCTCTGAAAATGCCCAGGTATCATATGACCTCTGAAAATGCCTGTGTATCATATGTTGAAAATGGTTAAGTAGGGTACTGCAGAAATCTTGACAAGAATTGATAGTGGAGAGATTTATTAGGAGCTTATATGCCAAGCATCACACTAATCATTTTGTATAAAACTAATTGAGGAACTAATCATTTCTCAAAATGTGAGTCACAACTCTAACAAATACAACCTTCTCTACTTTACAGATGGGAACTCATCTTGCATGTCTTACACATCTTAAAGATGCATTGTTAAACCAGATTGACCTAGTGACTATATTCATACCATTTGTAGTTTAGAGAAAGAGGAGAACCATTTGAATTTAGAAAACAAAAATTAATTATAATAAAGATAACAAAAAATAAATATGTGAATCATGAGAGCTAATAACTGAGGGCACTCAACCAGAGGATATGATGACACAGGAGGGCGGTGCCTGTACCTCCTGAGTTGGCCAACAAAGTCCTCTGTGCTCTCTGGCCCTGTCACCACATTTGAGGCCATGCTTCTCTGGAAGTGCAATCAACCAGTGAGTAAATGGGGGCGTCAAGGATGGTACTACTCCATTCCTGCATAATTAGGACCCCGCTAATGGGCAATTAGGGAGTTTACAAGCCAAACTCCTGGCTCCTCCTCCTTTTCTTCCACAGAGGTCTTCCCCAGTAATTAATGCATGTGTTTAATACTTTCTTATCATTCGTTTATTGGAGTATTTCAGCTGTCTGATAAAGGAGTAAAAGTTAGGGGAAAATTTGAAGAAAGGGAACAGGAGGTACTTGGCATGTGGTTGTTGTTCAATAAACATTGCCTAACTTAATAGAATGCTAAGTTCCTTAAGAATGATATTAATTAATCTTCATAAGCAAGTTTACAAAATGTAATCCTATCCCTATTTTATACAAACCCCTATTTTATACAAATTTTATCCCTATTTTATACAAATATCCTTATTATGGTTTGTGTCTAGATGTTCCCCTAAGGCTTTTTTAGAAGTGGCTGGATCTAGAGTGTATGACACCAGGATTGATTCATGGTGCAGTACTAGGATCAAGGGCACTAGGATTAAGGATGTGAGTACTACCCCACCCTAAGTAGCCTGAATAAGATACAAAGGATAAAAATCTGAGGTTGTCCCTTGTTGCATTACTGCCTTCCACCTGCCATGAACTCTTTCTCCTGTGATGCCACCCTGCCTTAAAGCCAGCAGATTATTGTCTTTTACAAACTGAGATAGACATTTCCTCCTTTATCTCAACTACAAGAAAAGTGACTAAGACAATCCCAATTTCATACAAAACTGAGAATCAGAGCTCTAAGTCTCCCAAGGTCAAGCATTAGTTTAAAAGTATAACTAGTGGGTTGAGGAGATAGCTTAGCAGTTTAAGTGCCTGTCTGAAAAATGTAAGGACCTGAGTTCAATTGCCAGTACTACATTCTCTGCCAGCCCCAGAACCAGGCATGGTGGTGCATACATGTAATCCCAATGCTGGAGAGGCTGAGACAGGAGGATCACTATAAATCTGAACAGTATCCAATTTAAAATATATATATAAGTAGCATATATATTTAGGGTTGTTTCTTGTTAAAAATATGTTATTTTTAACTATTCTACCAATGAGTTCCACTAGTTCTCTTAAGTTTAATTGCCTAAAATATAATTTTTGGCTCCCTTCATAGCAATTGATAATGAACTTTAAAAAGAAAGTCTCTTTACTATTTTAAAAAACTTTATATTGAATCTAAAACCTACTGCTGATGGAGACCACTACAAAGTTAATCTAAAAATAACTATTGTCTCCATAAAAATATGTTTTTGTCTAGTTAATTCATTTACTGGCAGTTACACTATCCAGTTATTTGGATCGATGATGTATCAGATATTAAGCTGATAAGAACAGATACTACACTTGATCTTAGCCAAAAGGCCAAGAAGTGATATCCAGTTATTTGGAATCAACCACTAGAAATGTTAATTTAGATGCCTATTGCCTAGTAAATTGCTCTTCCATTGCAGGAATGTACATTAGACTTTTAATTCCTTAAAGTGCTGTTTTACATGGTAATTATTCTTACAACACTATATTACATTGGCCCTCTATAGTTTTCAAGTAGTAAAAGTTAATAAATGACATTTTTGTGGTCATATCGAAGCAAACATATATATAAACATTCTTTGATGATAAAAAAGGAAAAGAGATTATTTGATTCATATATATTTTAATTCCTAGTTTTGTCATCATAAAAGCTAACCTTTTAATAAACTTAGATCCTAAGGTCCTGAGTTCGATCCCAGGTACCATTAAAAAAAAATTAAAAAAATAAACTTAGGCCCTTAAGCTTTATATTGTAGTCTCGAAATTTTAATTTTTTTATTTCCTTATTTCTGTATTTCTCATATTTTTTGAATTAAGTCTTTTGTTTCATAATCTTAGCAATACACTTTATTCTTTGAAAACACACATAATTACCCATTTGTCTTTTTTGTGTGTGTGATAACAAGGATCAGAATAGCCATTTGTTTTATTGCCCAAATTTGTACTTTATTAAAGTAAATATATATATATATATATATATATATATATATATATATATATATATAGAGAGAGAGAGAGAGAGAGAGAGAGAGAGAGAGAGAGAGAATAGTTATTTTTAGTGGCCAGGAAGATGGCTCAGTGGAATAGGCACTTCTCTGGCAGGTGCAAGGGCCTAAGTTCAATCCCCAGTTCTGCAAAAAAAAAAAAAAAAAAAAAGTTATTTTTAGATAAACCTTTGATTTTTCTAAGTGGAACAGTGAAATTACAAAGATATCTAGACTTCTCGTGTTTTCATAGAGGTTAATAAATTCTAGAGATACATAAAAATTGTTATAGATGCTTCTTGGTGAGAATGTTTCACATCTACTCTCCATTTTGTTTCTTTGCCCTCTACTAAGGTTTTTATTCACTCATTCATCAACACAAAAGCAGTCAGCTTATAAACAAACATTTAATATTAACCCATCACTTTGCCAGATTCTGTTCTAGGCAAACAGTTACATTAAGTGTATCACTATTTGAGAGTTCTAGATGTCAGTAATGAATGCCTGAAGAGAAGAGAAAACTATGTAGTAGGAATAGAACACAAAAGCCTCATACTAATGCACATCTGTAATCCCAGCACTCTGGAAGCCTGAGGCAAGTGACTGTGAGCTAACCCTGACCAAGTTAGTGACTTAACAAGTCCCTGTCTCAAAATTGTAAAAGAGCTAGGCTTGTAACTTAGTGCTAGATTCAATCTCTCACTACCAGAAAGAGAGAGAGGGAGAGGAAGAGGGAGAGGAAAAGGGACAGGGACAGGGAGAGGGAGGAGAGAGGGAGATGCAGAGGGAAAGGGGAAGGGAGGTGAGGGAGGGGAAAGAGGGAGGGAGGGAGAGAA
>PVKA01024342.1:0-26513 GCA_004027165.1 Ctenomys sociabilis | reverse complement strand
TTAGGGAAGGGTTTATAGGGTGTTCAAGGTCTCACTACTATATTAGACTCATAGTGATTCTCCTGTTTACAGCTTCCCAAGTGTTGGGATTACAGACACAGGCCACCATGCCCACATTCAATTGCTCTCTCAGTGTATCTCCGGGGTTTGAATGCCCAGCCCCTGGGACTATTTGCAGTTATTTTAATCAGCTGAGCTATTTGGCTGGCCCTTATTTTCTAAATATTATGTATCTCTTCATTTTTCTCTTATAAATTGCTCATGATTTATTTTGTCAACAAACTGTTCCTTCTATGGCATCTTGTTTCATTTTTTCAATCTCTAAGGATATTAAATATAGATTTTCTAAAATTTCCTTTACTCCAAGCATAGCTTAGTTTCCCGAGTTGGTTTTATTTATTTCTTCTGTTTCTGACTCTGCCTTCCATAGTAGAGGCTGTTCTTAAATATTTGGTGAGCCCAGTTATCTGCACATATGGAAAAGAAAAAGACTGGAAATTCCGCTGTATGTGGGCACTTGGCTGTGAATTTCATCAAAGTTGTGAGAAAGTGGCATCTTCCATTGGAGAAATTATAATGAAAAGAAATCCAGGTCTTTCTTTCTTTCTTTCTTTCTTTCTTTCTTTCTTTCTTTCTTTCTTTCTTTCTTTCTTTCTTTCTTTCTTTCTTTCTTTCTTTCTTCTCTCTTGCAGAACCAGGGACTGAACTCAGGCCCTTGCACTTGCCAGGGAAGCACTTATTCTACCAAGCCATCTCCTCAGCCCCTAGGTCTTTGCTTCTCTTCTGTTTTGTATGTGTGAGGGAAGCTGTCCCCTAGACATCAGCATTCTAGGAGTAAAATTGGGAAGAGAGGAATAAACCGAGCCATATAATATTCAATGTTCATTTGCATGCTTGGGAGGGTTCACTTCTGTGCCTAGCCAGGTGCAAAATCCTCTGTTTCATCCCTTCCAGAATTGAGGAGACACCAGTTTTCTTCCACTGGAGAGATGAAGAATCAAAGGATTAACTGCTTATTCTGTTACTGTTTCCCAGTCTTGCTTAAATTCCTCTTCCTTAGGATCACCTTAAAAGATTCCTGATAAAGCAATTCCAGAGTGTTTTGGGGGTTCTTTGAAGGAACTTAGATTTATCCCAAAGACTGTAGATTTAGGTTTCAGATGAGTTTTATCTCTCGTCAATATGCTTCCAAGCTTTCAACTTCTTTGCTATTATCTTCTCTCCTATGCTCCCTGTCTTTGGTGCTTCTAAATTGAATTAGACTTTCATTTTAATGTGGTTTTAAAAGAAATGAAAGTAGGTGTATGTTTGAAACCCACCAAATTTATCCAAATCACTAAGCTGAATTTGAGTATTAGTTATAAGAAGGCATCATATTGACTTTTGTTCCCAGTTTCTTCACTGGATGCTCTTAATATGATGTCTGTTTGGGGTAAATGATTGAGCAAATGAATAAATGTGGTGTCATTGCCCACTTTCTTCTGCTACAGCAGTGTTCTAGAGACTTGTGATTTATAGAGAATAACGTTTTTTCTGCTCACAGTAGAGAGAGAAGAGGCCCAGATGTCCAAAGCCTGGGGGTTGCGACTCCTTGCTGGTGGGCTGCTTTGCAGAGGTTTAAGGCAGTGTGTGGCTTATTAAACTAGGTCTCTCCTGCTTATATAAAGTCACAAATCGGATCGATGGGACTCTGCCTTCATAGCCTCACCTAAGCCTAATTATTTGCCCAAATCCCACTTCCAGACATAGGACTCTGAGGATGAAGTTTCAACATAAGCTTTAGATAGGGCAACCACCCAGGCTATGGCTTTCATTAAGTGCTTCCTTGTTCTAGGGGAACCCCTTGGGTTCCTTACAGGCTCCTTGACCTAGCTGATGGGAACTCTGAAAGTAGAGACTGTGGAGTGCCCATTTCTGGCCTCCACTGGATGTCAGGTGAATGAACACAAGTCTCTTCACCTTGATATTTTATAATTATTATTGAAAGAAGTGCCAAACAGCTCAGATGTTTCTGAAACATTTGCTTAAAAAATAAAAGAAAAGGGGATGGGGAGATGGCTCAGTGGAATAAGTGCTTCCCTGGCAAACGCAAGTGCCTAAGATCAATCCCCACTTCCACCAAAAAAATAAAAATAAGTAAAAGAAAGGGGTTATTCCATAACATGAAGGAGGGAAAATGCTTTCTGTTGTAAATGTCCTTGTCTTGTCCTGGGCTAAGACAGCAAAGTTCATGGGAACAGTCAATAAGTGGTCATCAGAAATGCCAGAGCAGCCACCTGCCACCACAGCATGTTGTTGGTTTGCTACTGCATCTCAATACAGCACATAGAGACCACTTTGGAATCAGTACTTATCCAGAAGGCACCTCTGACCAGTGCTGAGGTCATCTGGTCCAGGGTAACCCTTTAAGAAACTGGCCTTCACCAACACAGCAACATCACCCCTCTTACCTCCATATCTCAGATACATGTGTCTTAGACTAGCTTGATATTCTCAAAGTGGAATCTGCAGGCCAGAAGCATCGGCATCCCCTGGAGAGTTGTTAGGAATGCGCATGAGCAGATCCCAGTCCAAACATATGGAGCCGGCAGCTCTGGAGGTGAGTCCAGCAGTCTGTATTTTAATAAGCTCTGCAAAAGGTTCTGATGCTGGTCTAAGTATGAGAGTCCTTGGTCCCAGCAAGGCACCCCATTTTATCTTTCTTTTTCTTTTCTTTTCTTTTTTTTTTTTTTTTTTTTTTTTTTTTTTTTTTTTTTTTTTGGAATCAGGGATTAAACTCAGGCCTTTGCACTTGCCAAGGAAGCATTCATTCCACTGAGCCATCTCCCCGGCCCCTTATCTTTCTTTTTGACCTTCAAAATGCCTGCCACTTTCCTTGATCATATGTTTGCACAATTAAATTTATGTGTGAGTCTAAGAGATTATGTATTAATAAAAAAAAACTGTAGGGGTGGGCGATGAGAAGGGAAGAGAAGGATGACAGCGTGGAGAGCAAGCAGCCTGCTAAATTCACTTACAACGTCCCAGAATACCTGTTTAATTTTGCTTTGACCTTGTTAATAAAGTATGGCACAGATGGAGAGAAGAGAAAAAAATTATTCAATACACATCTACTGTTTTCTCCTTTTTTATCTTGGGAAGAAAAGATATATACTCACTTGTGCTCTAATAAATTCATGAAGGCAAGGTACCCATGCCCTCCCCTGAGCTGGCCATCAGTTGGTGTCTATGGCATTGACTCCATTTCTTACCAGGCCATGGATAGGACAAGGTGGCCTCTGGACCAAGGCTTTTATGCAGTCTAGAGTCAGATGCCACTGAGGCCACAATCTATCACCAGTGTCTCTAATATCCTTCAGCTGTCCTCAGGGACAACATATTATTGATGGTTCTGAGCAGGCAGCAGGTGATCCAGAGAGCAACTAGTGTGAACAAAGTTTCTAAAGAAGGATGCAGGCTTGCAGAGGGTATGAAATATCAAGAGTGATTGTGTGTCTTCTACAGAAATCAGAGACATGATTGTAAGTCAACTCCTTCATGAGTGTGTTTCAATTGCTACTTAGGCAGACTACAGTGTCTGCTTAGACAGAGCTCAGTGACCAAGGTCTGATCACCAGCATGCCATGCTGGTCACGTCCCTGAGGTGCACTGAGCCAGCGATTGAGACTGGGTGTGATGGCATGCACCTGTAATCCCTGCACTTGGCAGGCTGAAAACAGGAAGATCACTATTAAGTCTGATCTACATAGTGAGACACTGCAGAGCCTGTACTAAATACATAAAAAAAAAAAAAAAAGAAGTCAATTACTACTTAGCAGACCTTCAACAGAAAGCTGGGAACACACAAGACCATACTCCTTCACTGTCCACAGAGAACGTTCTTCCATCAAAACAGGAACAATTGAAGTTTGGACCTAACAGCAGCAATAATTACAGGAATAGCTAAAATTCCACCAGTATCTTCTAAGTACCAGCTATGGGGGCCTTATATACACTTCCTTATTTCACTTTCACGTTGTCACAAACTTGTCTTCAGTGGAGAGCCTTGTGGATGCCAGTGGGTGGAAAGTGGGAAAGATCCCTAATGACAGAGGTACAGCAAGCATTTCCTAAGCCCATATTCCTACTTGGAAAGAATTTGGAAGTTGAAGCACATGGAGGTGATGAAGAACTTGGTCTCTAGAGTTTAGGTTCAAATTCAGGCTTTGTCTTTTAGTTCTTCTGCCCCTGCATTTTTTTATGGGCTAAGTGAGCATCCTAAGGACACACTTCATGTGGAAACTGGGATGATGAGGGGAGAAATGTGAAGTACCTAAGAAGCCCTCAGTAAACAGCAGCTACTGTTACATGAACTGACATCTTGCCTTCATTATCTTTTTAAACTCAAAATTAAGATTAATAACAATATGAGATAGGCAATGTATTCTCCCCATTCTTCTGATAAAGAAAGTTAAGTCTTGCTAAAGAACAAGGCTAAACACTGTATGAAGATGACATGGCAGGGAAGAGTCAGAGTAGTGCTGTGAACACAAGCTGTCCCAGAACTGTGGCTTATCTCTGATTGTCCCCCAAAGCCTTATGCACTCATAGGAGAAGCTTTGGGGAGGTAGTTGTATTGTAAGTGCGTGGTACTGGATTATGGTTGTGATAACTGGATTAATCCATTGATCAGTTTAGTGTAGTTGTAGGTGGCGGAATTACTGAAGAGGAATTACTCCTTCATTATCCACAGAGAGAACATTCCTCCTTCAAAACCACTCTGTATGTGAGTGCTACTAACAGTGGCCTTGTAGGATTTACTGTTTCTTCTCTGCCACGCTGTCCTGCATTGCAGCCAGGCAACTATGGACTGAAGCTTCTACAAACTGTGAGCTAGGATGAACCCTTCCTCCTTTAACTTGTGGGTTGAGTATTTTGTCTCAGCATTGGGAAAGCAACTAAGACCCCTTAAGTCAATGCTCCTTCTTAGGTTTGTCCCACTTCACATCACTAATGATTTATACAAAGAACCTCAGCACAAAAAAGTGAACAGAACTACTTACATTTTTTTGGAGGGGCAGTTACCAAGATAGGATTTCCTGCACATGAGATTTGGTGGGGAGGTAGGAAGGGAGTTGGTAGGAGCTGGGACAGCCTACAGATGAAGGCACATGTCTGATCTACATGGAGGCAATGAAAGGAAGGAGGGAGTCATTCTGAGACATTGGTGAAGCCAACAGGGGTTCCCACAACTACCCAGAAGATTCCTGGGTCTCCCAGCAATGGGTTCTCTTAGATTTCTCACCATTCTGTCTTTGGCCAGAAGCAGTGTGTGAGAAGTATGGTTCGAAGGCTTTTGGGGTAATGCTGTCCTAGAACCATCACCGGCTCTGCCCCTGGCAGTTGGAGATCTGAGAGGAAAATTAGTGTAGTTGGCATGATGGTAACCTGCAAAGAGGAACAATGTTCTGCAGCTAGGGAATGTTCTAGGCTCTGAGGAGCAGTATTTTGATGCCATACTTTATAAATTAAGCAGCCATCCCCCTCATCAGAGGAAAGCTCTGCATGACAGATGCCACTTCCTCCAGACTTTGGTCCCAAGAAACTGAAGTAGGGGTGGGTGCCTCTGAGCTCCCCACATCCAGCCTGCCTCTGGTTCCCTGAAATTGTTCATTTCAGCCTATGCCAGCCTCAGCCCCTTCTTCAATTTCAAGAACTCCTATGTCCTTTTCTCTGAACTCTTTTTGAACTTGACTATTTTGGATAGGTTTTCAATGACAAGAAAAATGTCCTGGAGAGACCTAAAGATCTACAGCAGTTGCATTCTTTGGGGAATTTACTGGGGAAGTTAAATATTAGGTGCTTCTGGAAGTTACTGAATATTTTATTTTCAAAAGTGTGTGAAGGCATTATTCCTAAATGCATCCATTTCCCCCATTTTCTCCTGCCAAATCACACCTTGCTCTTTACCCTCAGGCAGTGCAGTTGTTTCAAAATGTAGTCAGGGAATGAAGAGTGAAAAATCTATTGAATACCTCTGGGTAGGAGATTGAATCCACTTTTTTTTTCCCATCTTAGGTTGGTGAAAGGACAATGTAAAATAGATGCATAAATTGTATTGCCATGCCACAGCTCCTAATTCAACTCAAGCTTATCACCTTAATTTTTACTTAAGAATGATTTTCTTGGAAGTCTTTACCCTGATTATGGCTGCAAAATAATGTAAGTTATACTTTGTTACCATTTGTCATTGAAATATTTCTTACAGATCCATTTTATGTTCTGTTAATACAAGTATTTTGGATTTCATATCTGCTCTCAATCTGCTGACTTCTACCTGATGACTATCATTAGTCCCCTCATCACTGTAGTAGGTCACTTAGTGTCATGATTGGCTTATGGTGTTGTAGCAACTCTTTGTTAAAATTAAGATAATATACCTCTTCAGGCACTACAACTCATGGTTTTATGTAAGCCACGTCTTATCATCATGAAGTCAACTATTTACTGGATGAAGAGATCATAAACTAATATTTTTAATTAAGATAGTATAACCCTTATGCTCATGGGTGTATGGTCAGGTGAGGCTGCTTCAGAGGAGGCTTCAGGAGTGAGCCACCGTGTGATGGCCAAAGAATGGGTTTGATCTGTAGTTGACTTTTGGAGACCATTCTGGGCTACGTACATAACTCATCCATTCTTCTCCAATAATCTAGCTGATGAGCATGGAAAACCTAAAGACTCTGAATCTCAGGACAAATGTGGGTGCTGTTCCTGGCAGCAGCATAACTGCAAAATCTTGGGACAACCTAGCATCCTTTAACAGGGATTTTTCTTATACAGAAACAATTAATGCCAGGCCCATGAAGCCACTCAGTTGCTCATGTCCCCCACACCCTGACACGATCACCATGTGTCACACTCAGCACTCAGTGAGGAAGGCTTGAACAAAATGAAAGCTCCCATGCACAGGGAGCCCATGTGCTGCTTGAGGACAAAGAGAAACAACTAGACAGATTTCTAAAGGACATCAATTAGTGGAACAAAGAAAAGCAAATCAGGGTGAAATAGCATCACCTGCCATTAAATCTTTGCTAACTCCCTTCTTATCATGTCAAGTTTACTCTTTGAGGTTTGAGCTCATTTTGGCCCATTTAACTCTGATAGCCTGACCTTCCAACATATACCTAACTGGGCATTGGCCAGTATCCTCTCTTTATTATTTTGTAGAAGCACCAAGATCTCCACCTTTTCCATTATCTTATTCTCCAAACAGCCCTCCCACCCCTTATCTGACCAATCCCATCCACCCATTAGTACCCAACTATGGCCTCATTTTACTACTTATATACAGTAATATAACAACTTCCTATGTGCTGATCACTGTACTGTGCTTTATATCATTTAATTTAAATCATGGCATCATTGTTTTCTCCATATCCTAGATGATAACATTGAGATTCAAATTGATTGAGTGAATTCCTCAGGTCATGAAGCTGGTCTGTGGCAGAAGATGGACTTGAGCCCAAGCCTGTCCCTCAGGTGCCCCTCATCTCTCTAGGAAGAACTTCAGTGATTTTTTTTCTCCCTAATTTCTCTCCTTTCTGAACAGTTACAGTCTTCCTGGTCTGAAAGCAGCATTAAGTACTTTACATTTGATGATGCTATTTGCTTCCACTTAAAATTTCATATCCTAGTGGATTCACAAACTGGCACACAGTGCTGCAAGGATGTAATTTGATACAACCACTTTCATAAACATTTTGGCAACATCTCCATACCTTATGCCTCAGCAGTAGGTATTTGTGTAAAGAGAAAGGAAATATTTTCCATGAAATGCCTGATACAAGGATGTTCATAGTATATTCATGATATCCTCCAAATGGAAACACCCCAAATGACTGCAAATAAGAAAATGAAATAGTACTCCAACAATGAGAATAAATAAACTATGATACACGTTATGGGTGCAACTTGCAAACATATGCTGAGCACAAACAAGACACACAGAAGGTAGTATCCATGTATTTTTCCATTTTCACAGGAACAAAAGAGGCAAAAGTATTCTTGAGAGAGCTTAGAAACTGAAAAGGAGGAGGAGGAAGTTTTAAGAGGAGCTTGTAAGCTTGCAGCTCATTGCAAACGTATTTTCATTTTGAAAGTTATGTAAGCCGTGTACTCAGGCTGTGTGTGCTTTCAAGAAGATAATGTATAGGTAAATAAAATGTAGAGCTTAATGGCTGGGGCCTAGTACATACTTCTAAATCTCCTTTTACAGAATGTATATGTGAACAGTTGTCCCTGATGATTCTATATCTGGCACCACCCATTGTCCACAAAATTAGAGGACAATGTGGAAATAGATTCTTATTCAACAGTAGATTAAGCCTGTGCTCAAAGGTGGTTTTGTCTTTCTGGTAGAACCACAGAGATAAATAAATACATGCTGTTCAAGGGTGTAGCCAGTTCTGAGTACTATGAGCTTTCTGCCTCAGTTCTGTCTTTAACTTTGTCAGTGTCCATTTACATTAGGGATGCTTCCTCTTCTAGTTAAATGTAAAACATGACAAAAAGAAACTTTGGTTTTCTACCAGGCATGGTGGGGCATGCTTGCAAATCAGCACTAGGGAGGCTGGGGCAGGAGGATCATCATAAGTCTGAGGCCAGTCTGGCTACATAGTGAGACCCTGTCTTAACATACCCCCACCCAGGAAAACATAATTTGTGCCATGATGAACAAGTGCATATCCAGGGATGTTGAGAAAAGGAAAGCTTTTCTATTAAAATCAATAGAAAACTGGTTATTGGGGGTTGTTATAAGAACTGAGGTTAGTTCATTAGTGAAGACAGTCTATCAGGCAAGTGTGATTACATATCAACTCCTAGTGTTTATGAATGGGTAGGGTAAGGTGTGGTTTGGAAAGTCCTTGGGGCAAGTTCCCTTGACAGATATGTGCCCACAAGTGTCATTCAGGGAGTCCTTATCATGATTTTTACCATAGATATGTATGCATAAGGACCTTCTCTTAGTAGCTTCCTGACTTCTTGTGTTTTTTGTTAGAGTTGACACCGCTGACTCCATCTGAATTCCGACAGTTTTTTTTATAGATTTCTCTAGTGGTATACTATCTTAAATCAGGAGGTTTATTTAGAACTATAACTGCCTTTCCTATTTTTTAGAGATACATATTTTTTGTTTACTTGAATTTTAAGATCTCAAAGTACTTGTAATTTTGCTCATTTAGTAAAGCAGTGTTAAGTTCCAGATCCTTTAAAGATGACATATGTGGATATCGTTCTGGAAGAGTCTTTTCATCTTTCATAGGATGCTTTTCTTCCTAGTGCTTCCACTTAACTTCTTCCAGTTTTGATCAGTTCACTGAGAGTTTATTGGCTCTTTCATGTTATCCACCATTTCTATATATGCTTTTTAAAATTGTACTTATTTATTTATTTATTTATTTATCTATTTGGTACAAGGTCTCACTATGCAGCTTGGACTTGTAGTGATCCTCCTATTTCAGCCTCCCTAGAACTGTGATTCTAGCATGTACCACCACATCTAGTTTTGGTGGCTGGTATGACATGCGGTAATGGGGATCAAACCCATGTCCTAACACTTTCCAGGCAGGCCCTTAGACCACTGATCTATCTCCCCAGCTTCATATATTAATAACCATGGTTTTAAAATCCTTTTCTGAAAATCTCAACAACTGATCCATCTCTAAGTGTCTCCGTTCATTGCTTTATCTGGTGGCTACACTTTCCTCCTTTTTTTAGATGTGTATCATAATTTGTGATTGTAAAGAACACCATACCCAGAGACAAATAGTAATTAAATATAAAGATAGACCTCCCTCTTCTTTTGTTGGAATGTTAGTGTCAGTGGTTGGATTTGTCCAGTCAGGAGTAGAGCTGGGTTTGAGTTCTGTCATTGCCAATGTTACTTTCAAAGGGTTATAGATTTCAGGATCTTTTGGGGGTGAAAATTGTGAGATGCTGGGAAAAGGGCAGGGGCTGAGGTGACAGAGGGAATTTCCTAGGCTTCTTGCTTGTCCCTCATCTTCGAGCCATCCCAGCACACCTGTCTTACACAGGGGTCTTAGTTCACTGCTCTCACCTTCTGTAGCCAAGAAGCCAACTGCTCTGAATAGTTTTCCAGTGCTGAGCTCATTTTAAGGGTGAAGGGAAAGAGGTGGCTCTTGTTATATGAGGTATGGCAGGCAGAAATCCAGTACCATGGACAGTAAAATAATTTACTAACAGTCAAGGAATGTAGAAAAGTAAGAATTTATCAATATACTGCAAGAGAGCAACAGGGTCGTTCTAAGAAAGCACCACACCATCAGGAAGAAAGACTGGAACTTCTATAAACATTTGAGACAGTGCGAGAGCTATGAATGATAAAGACAAGCAACCTAGGAATTCTTTCTTTCAGACAGCTTGAACTCTTTATCTCACAGGAGTAGCTGTACTATGCCAAAAATTATACCTTAAGGGGACAAATTTGACATGATCTGCTGCTACTCTGGTCCTCCTAGAAGGTCCTTAAGGTTCAAGAAAAGAACACCTGTATGCATCAACTGCAAGAAAGTGATTATGGACCAGTGGGAAGAAACGTGTGTTTTACGTCAAAGCCATGCTATGCTTATTACTAATTTCTTGTGTGGACTTCAGCCTGTGCAGAATGTTATGGCCACTTCGTGTGTGCTGGTTCAGAGATGCGTGGTGTGGAAGGGACTGGGTTTACTGTAACTGCACTAAAGCTGAGCACTAACTCTCAGTTTCTTCCCATTCAGCCTCCACATCTTCCCTCTGACAGACTAAGGCAAAACTTGGTCCTATGAGCATAGTTTTTTTTTATCCTGAATGTCTTCTTTTAGTTGAGAGTAGAAGATGAGAAGAAGGAGGTACACTGTTTGTTGATCTCGTAGAGATCAGTGGGGTCAGGTTGGGAAAAAAGTCTTTTTGCAGTCCAGTCTGAAGGAGGACGGCAGGAGAAACTGAGCAGGAAGTGCTACAGTCCTGGTTGGATCACTCTCTGATCTTTGTTGGACTGCAACCTGGCAGAGGCAATGTGCAGAAGCATGTTATGTACAAAGTATAACTTTAAAATGTAGATTTTTTTTGGTACTTGCATTCTTGTTAGGTTACACTTAAATTGACTCAGGATACACTTATGACTTTGAGAGAGTCTTCTGTGGTAGCTATCATCATAGATTTATGTGGAAGAACCGTTTATTTCTTATGTGTGAGAACCTCTTGACTCTGTCTCTCTTTTGGAAAGGTGGACACAAGTGACTCCATGATGATTTTGGCAAGACTTATGCTTTTTTTTTTTTTTAATATCTCCTCTTGTCTTTATGAGACTCTCTGTGAAAGCATCACTCAATCATTGTTTCAATTGTCTTTGGACTCTGGAATACTCTTCTAATTGTTGGTCTTATCTGATCCCGTGTTAGAGGGGAAGTGATGGCTAATTCAGAGTCAGTGTTATACCCCCTTTGCAATTACATTTGAGCAGTGTTGAAAGAATTGATCTTAGGCTAAATTTACTCAGAGTTTGCCATTAAGTTTAATTTTATCTGTTTTGAGGATGCTGGATAATACCTCAAAACACTGAACCAGATCTCTTTATTAAAAGGTGTGCTTTTATAGAATATTAGGAGACAGCAATTACAAAGTTTAAAGGACAATATGAAATAAAACCAACCCAGAGCAAAACAAATTTAGTTTGTATAACAATTTTCAAGCAAGAAACACTTTTTGCTATACTGTGGTACCAAAAATGATCAAAGAAAGAAGCAATTTATCTATAGTAGTTGTTAGTCTTTTCCATGAAACTGATTCCAAATACTTTAGAGGAGAAACAAACTGGATGAAAAATCATTTAGAGCAGTCATGCTTAGACTTCTGGTGACTTATTTTGTATAGCATTTAAAGATATCAGGTTAGCATTATTTTAAAGATAACAATCATAATTGACAGCAATTACATCAAAATCAATGGTCTCCTCTTTGTTTTCTGATTTTTCTCTTAGCCCATGAATATCCAATCCCTTCTATTATCAGATTTGTACTATCTTTAAAAATTTTATGTAATTAATATATCTGGCAAAAAACAAAGGATAGCCTTAGATTTCTTATATGTTTAAAAAATCATGCTAATGGGTTGGGGAGATAGCTCAGTGGTCTAAGCCCCTGTCTGGCAAGCACAAGGACCTGGGTTCAATCTCCAGTACCACATGCCATATCAGCCACCAAAACCAGACATGGTGGCACACACCTGTAATCCCAGCACTGGGGAGGCTGAGGCAGGAGGATCACTATCTCTGAGCTGCATAGAGAGACCCTGTGCAAGATAAACAAATACACAAGTAAAAGCATCATAGTAACAATCCTGGATAGACATATTAGCTGATGTATGAGGGACATGGGCCATCATTCTTGATCCAAGAATTCATAATATGGTACAAGAAAATGAGGTGTTCCTTGCTGAATGTTTTAGAATCAAATTTAAATGTGTATCACACAAGAGACAAAGGATTGAGAGCCCATCATTGGGTCTTGCCAAAGTGCACTATCCATTGAAAAGGTTTCTCTACAGGGTGACAGACTTCCCCTTATTTGCAGCAGGAGTTGAGATATGCTACTTTCTAGAGTGTCTTCCAATAAAGAAAGCCTCCCATTGGTGAAATGAAATTTGATTGACAGGAATAGTATTTCTGGAGCCCATGTTAGAAGAACTGAGGTCACTGTTTCACTTTGGAGTAAGACTCAGCACTGGGACCACCAATCTTGGCTCTAAAGCCATCATTTCTGTTTGGACAGACTACAAATAGTTAATCCACTCAGAGAAGACACTTGCAAACCAAACTTGGCCTCCAGTCAGTTGTGAGAGAAAGAGAAGACTCATTATCCTAAAGAGATGAGCAGTTGGGTTTTCTGAATCAGGAAGTACAGCTGCATAAGGGCAAAACCAGAGGCGGAAGCAGCAAGAGATAAACAGAAGACATTGGAATAGCTATTCTTGAGTCCTCACAATGCACAGAGATCTACCTTTGGTGAACTTCTGCTGCCACCTGTGCTGTGTGTTGAGACCAGGGGAGTCATGAAGGAAAAAAGATGTCTCCTTAGCTCTATAGACTGTAGCATGTCTTCTTTTTTTTCCATTGCCTCCACATCCCATTGGAGTGTAGCCTTGGCCAGCTTCCATTGGTTGCATACAGCAAGTAAGGCTTTCCACAAGGAGCCAAAGGAGCTCCTCAGCTTAGACTCTGAAGAACCATGGCTCAGAAGTCCCACTAGGGAACTGTCCCAGCCATGGACTATCAGTTTCCTGTCTGCCAGCCATGTGAAAGTACCAAGTGCAGAGAGGCCAAGAAAGGCCAGAGAGGATCCCTTGCTCCCTCCCAACTAAACATGGTGTGAAGCTTGGCATACATAGTAAGCCAGTACTATAAGCAGTAAAAGAATTTGCCAATAGTAAAGGAATTCAGAATAATTAAGTTTAGTCTTAGTTACCTCTTTGAGAAAAAAGAAATCTCTCTGATCTGGATGATGGTTGTAGGGGTACAGGAAACTTTTCTACAACTGTACAACTATCTGACCCTCTCAGGGACTTTTTATTTAGAGAAGTAATAAAATCAAAATACCAGAGGGGGAAAAAGGTTCGCTGACACACTGAAAGCAAGCCATAGGCACATTCTGAGAAAGCCTGGGCCATTAGCATGAAATAATTTTTTTTTAATATAAGGATTTAGAATGTGAGAAGGCTTTGAAGCAATCAGAACAAGTTGGAAGGCTTTTTTCAGATCAGCTTACATGCTGTTTGTCTCACAGGAGTAGCTGCATCATGTCAAGGGTTATAAGATATGGGAGTAAGTTTGACACGATCACTCCTCTGGTCCTAACACAAGGTCTTAAATGTTCAAGATAAGGATATTTGTGTACCCACCCTGAGAAAGAGGTTATGGGCCATTGGAGAAAATATCTGTGCTCTACATTAAAAACATGTTCACATTCACTGTATGGGCATCTTTGCTGCCCACCTAATTTATGCCAGGTGTAATGAGCTCAATGTAGCCAGAGCTTTGTTCTTAAAAGTTGCAAGTTAGCTCACTCTCCTTTGGCATGTAGCCCTCACAGATCCCAGTTCTTCTGAGGTAGCCTCAGTCTTAGGCAAGTACAGTGCACCTGGGCCAAGGGCTAAGCTTTCTCAGCATTCCCACTCTCTGTTCAGAACGACCTAGGAGGCGGGTTCCAAAACATGATTCCCAGATGCATTGATACCTCGATTGTCCAACTCACTTTGTTCCAAAGTTATGTCTGAATGCCACAAAGTTCAACAGCTGAACACGATTTTCCCATAAGAAATAATAGAAAACCAAATGATTGGTTCTAAGGTCCAGAAAAAGGACATTAAAGTCCATTTATAAAGTTAGTACTCCAGGACTTTTATAAATTTTGGAATGATTTTTTTGGTAACTCTATCATGGTTCTCACACTTTTCCTCTTGTTTTTACTGATGTTATCACTGTCTTTGGAGCTGTGGTTAATATAATTTATGTGAACAAAATGCAAAGGAGAAGCATTGAGCACGGTGATGAATGCTGGATGCACTAACACAAGCACTACACATTGCCTGGGTGAGGCCAGGGCCTGGACTGAAGCGTCAACCCTCTGTGTCTGCAGTAGGGTGCAATGCATGGGTCACTCTCGGCACGTATAGGCCTTTTCAAGTCAGATTTTCAACCTGACTATTGAGAAAAGTTAAAAACACTGAGCAGATCTTTTTTGAACTTTGTGGTTCAAAATGGAAAGTTTTCTCTTAGAGCCATTTGGCAACCAAGGTATCATTGTAGCTGCCTTATATCCCACAGTTGGACCCCAGGAAATAAGGCCTGAACCCTACAGGGTTTCCTGACCCTTTGCAGGAGAAACAGATAATTTTGTTTTACCTTTTGCTTTCACCCTCTCCCAATATGGCAGGCATTTTCCTGTGCCCTGGGATAAAGAAAGTCTACCAAGCCATCTCCCACCCTGAGGAGTTGATGTTTTTTCTTTCCTATAGCTTTGGAGTATCCCCTCCACACCTTCCACCAAAGGAGGCTCCAGGGTCCCAGCTTACCCTGAATTTCTCAAGTGCACTTTGCAGAAGCTAGTGAAGGAGAGCTTGCTTCTATATGGGAGGTTTTGTGTGTGTGCATGTCTGTGCCCCTAATTATACCAAATTCAGACTCTAAGTTCACCCTTGGCCTTTAATAATATATCTGTGTTTATTTGTGTTTTTAGACATTTGTACTGTAGCTTCTGCTCTGTGTTGTAAGATGAAAGTGTATATGTCCTATGTCCTTTCCTGGGGCATATCCTTCTTTGGAATTTGGATTTCTTTATCTTTTTTTTTTTTTTTTTGGTGGAACCAAGGATTGAACTCAGGTCCTTACATTTGCCAGGCAAGTGCTTATTCTACTGAGCCATCTGCCAGCCTCAGAATTCGGATTTCTTAATTTATTGACTTTAGCTTTCTTTGAGTTCTTGGAAACTTATAAATTTGTAGCTTTTTCTGTTTCTTTTTCATTGTTGGGTATATCTTTCTACATCCTAACTGGAAGCTGATATTTGAATCTCTTTTAAGTCAGAACCAACTGGGACAAAACAAATGAAGGGTCTGTCATCCCACTAGACCAGATCCAAGGAGGTTCTTCAAAGAAGAGATGGGGGACTCAACATACAATCCTTACTGCAGGTTAGGTTGCAGTTTCCCTAGCTTACATCACAAAAAAGAATATCAGGACTTTCCAAAGAAAGACATTGAAAGGTTTTTAGGCAGAATTGGAGAATAGAGTGCAGGACCTCAAGAGTGGGTCATGATGGTCGAGTTTGGAGGGGTTTAATGTGGTCTTTAGGCATAATCCAGATGAGTGATCGAGGGTGTGCATCCTACTGTGTGCAAGGCTAACATTCCCTACCTGTGGGCTGGTTAGAATGCACACCATTGCATTGGGTTTGAAGTTTAGAGATCAACTGTTCACTTAAAGCTGCTTCCCTGAGAATGGAGATCTATGAAAGTCAGAGCAATTTGAAGATGAACAAACATGGATCTGATTTACAGGCTTATTCTACTTTTATGACTGTTAAGACTTTTTTAAAGTAAGTTTCCTAGAGAGGAAAAAGAGTCTTGTACACTTGAATATCTTTTGTGGCCTAAGCTGAAGCTTTTATGAAAGGTACAATTTAAATATTACACTTTTCCTCATTTCTTTTTTTAAACCTACATTATTTTTTATTTTATAATCAAATTTGTGCTGAATCCATAGTTCTATTCATATGAACATGTCACTTCAATAATAAAATTCCAAGCACTGCTGTTGTCCAGTATCTTTTGAAGGTACCTTTCAAGTACTTCTGAAAACTAAATACTTAGTGAGCTTTAAAGTACTATTTTATCTAGTGTTTTGTTGGGTGAATATTCAAGTTGTAGAGTCAATTGTAGGTTAATTTGTAGTTGAGTTCACAGTTTAATATCTAAGTATTGATTTAAATTTTCCTTTGTAATTTTAGCCTGCAGTTTAGCAAGGAGTTTCCATAAACTTGGAAGGTACAAGACAGAAAAAATGGAAAGAATCAGCTTAGAGTACCTACACTTCAGGCTTTTTCTTTGGTTTCCTAAGTGAGAACTCAGTCTCCTTTCCAGATATGAAAGTAATGTAGTAAGTCAAAAAGTAGTTCAGAGATGCACAGAAAGAAAAAATCCTGAAATACTATTCAGAAATATCTATGACAATTACTCCTAACATAAATTTGTTCGTGTGTGTGTGTGTGTTCATATTTGTGCATGCACACATTTTAATATGGATTGAACTCAGGACTTTTGCACTGAGCTATATCTCCAGACCTTTTTCTAGCTTTGTTTTGAGACAGGGTCTTGCTAAGTTGCTGAATTGCCCAGATTGTCCTGGATCCTTCTGACTCGGCCTCCCCGAGTGCTGGGACTACATGTATGCTTTACCACTCTCAGCCTTTGAATAGGTTCTGGGAGACTTGGTCTCAAGCCAGCTACACATGAAATTAAAGTTTGGCCTAAAGGTTTGCATGTACAAAGTGAACTGTGTCAGCACTGACTATAACTCTGTTTTAAAGGAAATATGTATAATGCTTAACTAATGCTAACCATGAATGACCATGGCCTGGGAACACAGATTTAAGTTGTTCTGAATAACATACTGTCTGTGTGAGCTGAGTGTGGTGATTCACACCTATAATCCCAGCACTCAAGAGCCTGAGACAAGTGGATTGGTGTGAGTTTAAGGCTGGCTGGGGCTCCCTTTCTTTCTTTCTTTCCTTTTTTTGTTTTAGCTGTATACCTATCTTTTTCTTAAAGCTGAATTATAGTACAGTCTCAATAATTAATACTTTTTACATTGCTATCTTCCTAGTGGTTGTCCATAACACAAGAAGCAGACAGGATATACTGTCCAAACACTATTAGTGCAAATCTTTCTTCTCATAGAATTATGCAGAAGTACTGCATATTTATCTTGACTGTACTGTTCATACAAACATAGAATGGTCCTTCCTTTGTATCCTCTTTTTTATTTAGTCTTGTCACAGATGGGTATTCTGTTGTCACTCAATTATTGTAAGTGCTTGAATTCAGCGAAACACTCCAACACAGTCCAGTAGTCCACAATAGTAGTGGGTTATCCGAAGAAGTTGTTGACTAGAGCCATTTACAGCTCAGCATATTATTATGGCTTTATTTTGTATACTTCATTTTTATACTTTTATGCTAGATGGTTAAGACCAAGATCAACCAACAACAAATGTTGGAGAGGATGTGGGGTTCCCTTTCAACTTCAAAGGGAGTTGAAGGCCAGCCTGAACAACATAGTGAGACCCTGTCTCTAAACAAACAAAGAAACAAAACTACATTAGAAGTCACATGACCTTGGATAGTCACAAAACAAAAGAATAGTATAAATCAATATATTTATCAATAGGTGAAGATAGCAGGTAGGTGGACTACAGTAAAGTGTAGGAAATTCTTTTCAAAACACAGAAAAGAAAAAACCACTGAAGGCAATAGGATCTGTGTGAGGGGAATGGGTGTCTCAGACACACAGGGGATTCCTGGAGAAAAAATATGTGGATGCCCCAGTGGGGCTGGAATTGGTTGAAGGCAGTGCTGTTCCATCTTTCCAGCCCTGGGTAAAATGCTGTTGATGGTGCAGATGAGAGACCCCAGGTGCAGAAATAAGAAGCCCTCTTGTTGGAAAAAGTAGGCTATCTGAAGAAAGAACACTCCAAGAAGCTGCTTTCAGCCACCCTGCCCTGGAAGAATTCTCCTGTCCAGAGGACAACATGACTAAAGTGACACATATTGTCCTGTGGACGACCCACACTCTGAGGGTGGTATTATGGTCTGTCCTCCCAAAGTCTCACTCACTCCTACGTGGGCCTTTTGGGAGGTGGCTGGAGTGGTGGTTTGATGTACTCGTCACTGGATGAGTTCAGTGGTAGATTTTATTGCTGGATATGATCTGGGAGATGACAAGGTGGGCACTGTGGGCATGGCGTAGAAGGATACATACACACCCCACCATTTGCTTTGTCCATTCCTGGCTCCCCTCATGAACTACTTTTCCTCTGCTGCGCTCATCTTCCCTGCCACCCTGCCTTGGAGCCAGAAGATTATGGACTGAAACTTCCACACACTCTGAGCCAAAATGAACCCCTCTTCCTTTAACTTGGATGTTGGATACTTCATTTAGTGGTGAAAAGGTAAATGAGACAGCAACTTATAAGCACTAGTTGTTTTTTGCCACAGTTCCCCCAAACCACTGCACCACATCCCTCCCTAGGAGAAGCAGCGCTGCAAGTCTCTGAGGCCACTGAACCCAGGTGCCTGAGCTCTTGGAGATCTGCCCCAGGAAAATGCTGTTCTCCTTCCTTCCTCTATAGGCTAACTTTGCCTTGGCCAGCGGCCCAGCCCTCACATGCTCCCTGGCAGGCGTCACGATGAGCAGTCTGGGTTTAGTTGCACACAAGCTCAAACAGAAATTCTGGCCTGCTATTTGCACTGGTGCTGGCTATCAGCAACAAGACCAAGATAGTTCTCCTTCTCCCCACACCTACCCAGAAACCCCAAAGTATCATTGTTTCCTATTTTTCCCAACCCATGGGGTAATATTAAATTACTGAGATGCAACTTTCATGCCCTAACTAATTATAACTAATATTCAAATGATCGGAGCACTTGAGCAGTGTCCTGGATCCCCTGTTAGGTGAGATGTTAACTTACTGGTGATTTGATGACCTGTAGGTGCTGGGTCCCCGGGACTGCTGAGCACAGGTACAGGAATAGTGAGTGTTTGAACACCAGGAGGATAAGTAGTGGGAATCAATGTGAGCTCTCTCCTTCTCAGGAGTAGGACTAGCAAGGTGTGGCCTCTGCACACCTAGAGATTTCGTTGACCTTCAGTAGGTACCTTAAAGGCCATTCAAGCTTCACAGAGCTAGCCCCCCTTGGTGACGGAGAGGCCAACAATAACCACACAATCATACGCATGGACAGTTTTCCATTCACAGAAGTGGAGTCCTTGGTACCTTTTTAGGAAAAGCCTCGTGACCCAGCCAAGCCATTTCTGTTCTGCTGCTCTGCATAAGAGGCATTTCTAGGGTTCAGACTTTGTAGCTGTGAAGTCTGTGAAGCACTGGCTCCAGCTGTAATTACACTGTAAGAATCAATCCAGCTTTAGCAGGCAGCTGGCAAGGGATTTATTTCCTACAACATCCCCAGGGGTGCATAACCCTCCTCTGGCTGCCGTAGCAGGTGGCAGAGGCATTCTGTCACAGCATGGACACCAGAGTGTACCTCTTGCTGTTATTCCTACAGCAAAGATGTCAGAATCAGTTATCAGAGCTGCAGTAACAACAGCAGGAAAAATAGGGCCAAAGTTAGCAGTGATTAAAAATAGACATTGCAAGCTAGGACACCCAGGTCAGTGGTGAGAGTGTGAGATGTGGTTGGGTGAAGGGGTCAAACTGAGTTAGGTGTGCAGAAAATTGAAGCCAGGAGGGTGTAGTGTGCAAGGGAGAGGGATCCAGGCTGCGGGAGAGGCTGAGCCCCAGCACTTAAGGTTAGGGACCCATCAGCCCTGGTGACCTTGTAAAGAAAAGTTTATAGATTCTCATGAAGATTAATTAAACCTAAGTGGCATTTAAATCCAGAGGGGTAGGGAGGGAAAGAAGGAGGGAGGTAAGGAGAGAGGGAGAGTGAGAAGGAGAGAATTTGTGGTTAGGCTATTCTGTAGTGTGAATTTCATTTTCAATGACTCTGTTGTCCTCATAAAATTCTAAAATTAAAAGGAAATCTCCTTGGATCTCGTTAAGAGTAGGTGATAAAACAAATTTGTGTCTGGCACAAACACTGTGGTCTGAGCTTGAAACAATCTTTGACAACACATTTTGAGCTGATTGGTTTTTAAGCAGTGTCCTGGATGAATTCCCTTCCCCCAAAGAGCATGTGTACTTGGATCCAAGGAATGTGGCTTTATTTGGGCAAAGGGTCTTTCAGGAGTGTTTACAGATGTTGAGATGAGCTCATCATGTATTAGGGTGGCCTTGAATCCCACTTACCTTTGGAGAGAAATGGGGATAACGACCAGAGAGAAAGAGGAGGTTGGGTGGAGTAGACAAGCCAAGGGCTGCCGAGCATTGTCGGCAGCCCCCAGAAGTCAGGAGAGGGTCACGATGTACTTTCTTAGAACCAGTTCTAATGACACTTTCATTTCAGTCTTTTGGGCCTCAGAACAGAGAGGGCATACATTTGTGCCATTTGAAGACACTTAGTTTGTGGAAATCTGTTGTGGAAGCTCTAGAAAACTTAGACAAATGGTAATCAATGACATGGTACAGGAGACATGGTACATGGACATCAAATGCTGTCTCCAACATCAAAAATTGAAATCTTGTCTGGGCTATTTCCCACTTGTCCAGCTTAGAGAGGCTGCTTCTCAATGTTCTCTTCTACACCGTGTGGATAGTAAATAATATTTATTCCATGAGGCTGTGGAAATGAAATGAGCCATGCCTGCAGAGTGTCTGGCAGGTAGTCGGTACCAGATGCCAGAAGTTGGCTGCAGACAAAGTTGAGAATGAGTTAGGGAAAGATGAAAAAGTACATCGGTCACTTCCAAACATGATGCTACAGAATGAAACAATGATTCCTCTTCAGAGAGTAGGCTTAGAGGGCATCTGGAAAAAAAAAAAAACTACAACTATTCCACTGCCTCTACTTAAAAGGAAGAGATAGGAAGACAAAATACAGAAGGAGTAGGCCAGGAGAGGCATGAGGAAGGAGTAGTTTTTGTAAAACATAAACAGGTATTGCTATTTTGGAAGATGGAGAGTGCTACTCTGCATTAGGGAAGAAGATGAAAATGGAAAACTAGAAAAAGTGAGGCTGTAATTATGGAGGAAATAGATATCTCCCTCTTACCTGCCAGCTGCTCCAATGAAGGTGTTTCTGGGAGAGAATGAACTAGTGAAGCCTAGAAAATAACTAATTTCCTAACCAGCATGACTCTAAGAGAAGGGGCACCTGTTCATCTCCAAGACCAGAAGGTATGGAAGATCACAGAGAAATTTCTTGGCAATAGCTCAGCATGAAGGAAAAAGCATTGCTTGAGAGATAAGTTTAGCAGAATCTGATACATTCAAAGATGTCTACTCAACATGCCCATGAGAGATCATGAGGTGTGATTTTGATGGCTGAGAGGATGGAGTGTGCTCTAGGGAAAGAGCAGCTTGGCCAGAGGTAGTGGGTGCATCATCCGGGAAGGCAGTATGGGAAGAGGGGAAAGTGTAGCTGTGTGTAAGGGAACAGGTAAGACAGTCAGAGGAGGGAGACATGACGTGCTCTGGCAGGGTTCAGGAAGGGAACCTGGGCAATTCTGCATGAAATGAGCATGGCAGGGAGGACAGTGAGGAGAAAGTGATGATCCGGGAAGCCCTGTCAGGAAGAAGGGCAGAAGGTGGTTGTGGACAGTGATCCTGTAGAACGAATTGATAGACACGGTAACAAAGTAAACCTGGGCTGCAGTATTAGGAGCTGGCACTCAGAGAAAGAGATGAGCCTAAGTATGGCCAAGATCTGAACCAGGAAGGCCTGGGTGTGGACCAGCATGAAACAAGGCTTCTTTGGGGAGTGCTGCAACGTTCACTTTGGATGTCTCTGCTGACCTGCAAGGCACCTGCTAGCACTATAACTTACCATTATTGCCAGCCAGCCTCCTGTCACATAGAAGGTGGCCAGGGACCCAACAGCCTAACTTGGGCCTATATTAAAAATTCGGGGGCCGATGAGATAGCTCAAGGGTCAATGAGATAGCTCAGTGAACTAAAGTGCCCGCTTAGGCAAGCACAGGGACTGCTGCTCAATCCCTGGCACCACATGCTGTACTAGCCCTGCCCCAGGCATGCTGAGTCTGTCAATGAGTCTGGGTGTGGTAGTGCACAACTGTAATCCAAGTGCTGGGGAGGCTGAAAATAAGAGGATCACTATGTGTCTGAGCTGTATAGTAAGACCCTGTAACAACCAAATACACTAAGAAAAAAGGAAAGGAAAATTCACAAATTCCTTCTTAGACCCATTAAAACTTACATTTTAATGAAATGCCAGAGAACCTGTGTGTATGAGAAATCTAGAGATACACTGACTTAGTCAGTTCTTTTCCTTATTTTCAGTATTTCTTTTAAAGGAAAAAACATATCTATCTTCTCTGTTTCAGACACTTGTGGAATCATCTTTTCCAATAATCTTTCCTTGTGCTGGGGAATAGTTGGTCATCACCTGTGGGGTCCTCTGCTCGGGCCACGGAGGTGGGACAGTGACTAGGCTGTTACCTTGTCTTGCACAGCTATCAAAAAGGCTTCCACACAAAGAACTGTCCAAGCCACGCATCCTCCACACCTACGCTGTCCACAGAGCTTTTTAGCATCACCACCCAAAGGGATTTGGAAGATAAGGAAAGCTCTCCTATCTGGTTACTCCAATGTCCTCAGAGAGCATCCTGGATAGGAACTCAAGATTATAGAGTCTGTTTTGTGAGTGAAAGCCAAGCCAGATATATGTTTTATCCAGGTCTCAGATGGGTTTTCCTTAAAAGTTTAAGTAAGTGTCAGCACTTAATGACAGAGAACGCACTTAAAAGCAAAATTAATGGCATCTCTTGAAAATTCAGAAAGGTCTAAAGATGCTGGGTGCATTGTGTGTGTGTGTGTGTGTGTGTGTGTTGTTTCTCTGGTATGCGTTATACAACCTTCTATTTCTAATTTCTAAAATTTTACTTAAATAAAGATAAAATAGTCACAAACTTAAATGCAACATGAAAACCAAAATTTCTAAGAGAAAACAAAAGAAAAATCACTGTCAATTTGGAGAAAACAAAGAATTTCTATAGCTCAATAAAAAAAAAAACAAAAAAACAGAACATAATTTGAAAAGGGCAAAACACTGAAAACACGCACGCAAATGGCCACTATGTTTATAAGAAGATGTTCAATATCATGAGTCATCAGAGAAGACAAACTGATGCCCCCCTGAAGTACCACTACCCAGCAGCTGTGTTAAAACTTACAGAGATTATCAATGTCAGTGGTGCCAGGAATGTGGAATAACTGGAATTCTCCTACACTGCTAGCAGGGATGCATAATAAGACATTTGGTTCATAAACTCTTGGGAAGTTTCTTATGAAGTCAAATTATACACACATGATGATCCAATAATTCTGCTCTACCCAAGGTAAGTGAAACCTATTCATATTTTTGGCCTCCTCTGCTATTATGAGTACTACGGTATCACTTACTGGTCACACCCCTCCCAGGGAGGTGGTGTATGCACAACACACTTCAAGTTTCTTTCTCTCATCTTCCCTCTCCCCACCCTCCATTGTTTGATCCCTTTTCCTCTTCCAAAATCTCTCTTTTCCTATTTGCTATCTTATTTTTTTCTTTTGGCCTTTTTGAGACAGAGTTTAGTAGATAGCTCAGGCTGGCCTTGATCTCACCTTGAAGTTTAAGCTGGCCTTGACTCTCAGTGACCCTCCTCCCTCATCCTTCCTCAACGCTGGGATTACAGGTGTGTGCCTGTAAATCCAGTCTCTTATTATTTATTTTTAATGGTACTCTTTATATTTTGGATGGGTCATATAGGAAAAACCATTCGATATGCAAGCTTATGTGTGTGACTTATTTCACTTAACATTGTGGTCTCGAGGTGCATTTTCCTACAAGTGAACTAACTATATTCTTCTTCATAGATCTGTAGTTCTCCACTGTGTGTAAATACAAAATTTTCTTTATCCATTCATCTGTTCATGTGTATGTAGGTCATATACAAGACTAACATGTTATGAATTGTGCTGCTATAAACACGGATATGCATGTATCACTGTAATATGATGTCTTTAACATTTTTAGGAAGATATCTAGAACAGAAATGTCTGGATTAAATGGAATTTCTTATTTTAATTTTTTACAAAATCATTATATTGATTTTCATGAGCATTGTATTAATTTCCATTTGCACCAACACAGTATGTGTTCCTTTGTCCTCACAGCCTCACCAACATTTGCCATTACTGGATTTCTTTTTTTAAAAGATAATTTTATTGAGAAATAAATAGCAATGAAACAGTTTCAAAACCGATTAGTAGGACAGTTTCAATAATTAATAAAGAGCTTGGCCTGCCCTGCAACTCCCCGGAGCCCCTGTCCCCAAGTCTGCCGAGTGAGTGAGAACTTTTGTGAGTCTTCCAGCCCCTGATCCACCTGAGTCTGACTGGAGAGTGTATGGGAGAACTTTTGGCTTCCCAGCACACTACGCCATTCAGAGCCCTTGCCCCCAAGACTTCGGACCGAGTGAGAAGATTTGTGACTCTTCAGGCCCCAGATCCCGCCCAGCACAGCCTGGTGAGTGTGTGGAAGAGCTTCAGCTCTTAATAGTGCTCCGTGGGCCAGGGGCACAACAGAGAGGAATCACAGGCTCACAGTTGTGCCAGAAGGGCTGCAGCAAAAAGGAGCTGAACACAATAGCTAGATCCAGGCCAGGCATGATGGGATAATCTCAAACTTAATAGATCAGCACCTGAATCTCATTACATGCTAAGATTGTATTGCACCAAAGCTCTACACCAAAGGTCAGATGTCTGTGCTATACAAAATAACAAAGGCAAGGAGCAAGATGCAGTATCAGGCCCAGAGCCCACCCATGACAAATGCAGAGGACACAAGCTCAGCTGATATGAATGAATTAACAGAGTTGGAAGCAAAGAGACAACACCAGAAAGGTATAGAGGAACTGGGCCAGAATTAACACCTGAAATAAAAAATAAAAAAACCAAATATTTGAATACATAGCATCTGAAGTAATGAATCAAATCCAGAAACGTATTGAGGAAACCCAATGCCCACCCAGAACAAGTGTAAAGAACACTATTTCAGCTGAAACATGAATTAACAGCTTCACAAGCAAAGAAACAACAGCAGAAAGATAAAGAGGAACTCAGAGTAGAAATTTCTCAAATAATAAAAAAAGAAATCTTTGAAATCATAGCATCTAAAGTAGGGAATCAACTCTGGAAATATATGGAGGAACCCAATTTGGAAAACTCTCTGCAGTAAAAGATTAATAGTTACCTCTAAAGAAGACATTAATAAAAAAAAAAGGAGGATATAAGAACTATGACAGATTCCTTGAATGAGCAATACAGGAAAGAAATGGATCACATAAAGCAGAGTTAAAGAGATACAGAACTTAAAATCTCAATCACAAGTCTACAAAAACATTTGAGTGAAAGCATAGACAAAGTTTCAGATCTTGAAAACACTGGTGCAGCTAGTGAAAAGGTGAGAAACAAAGAGGATGTCCTTACAAACAAAGAGGATGCAAGAAACAATAATCAATCACCTGCAAGATGATACCAAGATGAACAGTGTGACATTAATAGGTATCAATGAGAAAGAATGGCTCAAAAAAATTATATAAAAAGGATAGGAGCAGAAGTAATAACAGAAAACTACCCAAATATGATTAAACAATCTCACATTCACGTAACTGAAGCATATAGAACACCAAATAACTTCAACCGAACTAAAAACACATCCAGACATATAATACTCAAGATCCCAGAAATCCAACACAAGAATTATATACTGAAAGCTGCTAGAGAAAAGAAACAGATCACACTCAAAGGAAACCCCATCAGAATTACAGCCAAATTCTCTTCACATACCAGAAGGCAAGGAGAGCATGGAGCAGAGAACTTCAAGTCCCATGTGAAAACAAATTCCAGCCCAGACTACTATACCCTGCAAAACTCTCTTTCAAGTTTGATGGAGAAGTGAAATACTTCCATGAAAAAGAACAAATAAAGAATTTTGGGGCTGGGGAGATGGCTCAGTGGAATAAGCACTTCCCTGGCAAGTGCAAGGGTCTGAGTTCAATCCCTGGTTCCGCAAAAAAAAAAAAA
>PVKA01024341.1:0-34371 GCA_004027165.1 Ctenomys sociabilis | reverse complement strand
CAGCAGAAAAGTATAAAAGTATAAAAATGAAGTATACATCGTGAGCCCATAATATTAAGCTGAGCTGTAAATGGATATGGTCGACAATTTCTTTGAATAACTCCCTATGGTTGCAGAATGCTGGACTGTGTTGGATTGTGGTGTCGAGTTCAAGCACCTAAGGTAGTTGAATGTCAATGGAGTGCCCACTTTAGACAGGAGTAGACAAAGGAAGGGTTGTAGGAAGAAAAAATCATGATGTGTGTGTATAGACAGTACAGTTGGGATAGATAACGCTGTGCTTCTACATAATTCTATGAGAGGCAAGATCTGCACTAATGGTGGTTGGACAGGATATTATGTCAGCTTTTAGTGCTATGGTCATCCACTAGGTAAATAATTATTGAATTTTTGATATAATTTCAGCTATAAAACAACCTGTAAATATAATATCATGTATGCACCTTGTACAATACCAAAACGTTATGAAATCAGTTTGCTATGTATTAATTCATCGACTCTGTATGGTTAAGGTGTTTTGAAACTGTCTGATTGACATTTGTATTTTAATAAAATAAAAATAAATGGAAAAAAAATAAATAAAATTGAGTCCCGGTGTTAGAATAGCAAGGTGTAAGTCACTGGCAAAGCTAGATCCATGCTGACGCAGAACTCTGGAGTAGAAGAGAGAATATAAGCTCTCCACAGCCATTGTTCTCATCAGGAAGTGGCAGAACTGTACCTTGTCCCAAAGGTTGAAATTAAATCATAGTGCTCTTCAAATAAGCAAAGAGTTGGGGTGTAGGCCTGCCATATTACTCTCACACATTTGAAGGAAACTTCATTGTTGGGGAAAAATCCTCACACATATCCTGAGTAATTCTTACCGCATTTCTTTTTTAGACCCACTAGCATAGTCTAGAGCCTATGTTTCTCTGCAGTAATTAGCTGTAAACGATGTCTGGGTAATCCCAGTGCTGATTCTGTGGCACAGTATGCCTGAAGTGCTGGAAGGCTTGATTACTTCAGCAAGCTGTGGCCTCTGTAATACTGCTGAGGTTCCAGGTTGTCATCGTCAGTACATGCCATTCTGCTTCCTGCCACTGACATATCTAAGATTGCTAAGCTTTTCTCATAGAATGGGAGAGCTTGTGGTGATTGAGGGCTTCGTATTTCCTTGCAGTTGGCTCATCTTCCAAACTAGACTGATAAAAAATAAAGAAAGCAGAGGTCAAAAACTCAGTATGTACAGACAATAATAGATATGAGAAAAAACAATTACTATTAATGAAAACAAGTGACCTGGAAAAATTAAGATACTCTTCCATCCCCTGTCATTTAAGTGCTGAAGAACACAGGGTAGACATGAGTTTTCTCATTTGTGAGATGTTCTCATGCAGATTGTGTGCCAACAGAGCCTGTGCTACAGTGGTTATTATGTAAAGGGGGTAGAAAAGCTGTTTTCTGTTTGAAAGATGAAACCTAGAGATGGGAGAATAAGATTTGTTTGTGGTCTGGAAAAACATGAAGAAGAGAAAAGGTGCTTGTCTGCTACTGCCAGCATGACCTCCTGTGACAAGAGTTTTTTCTATAGTCTACAACTATAAATCACTCGACATAGAATTTGTCTGAGTTCTTGATTGTAAGAAGACATATGCAACATTTCTAATTGATAAAGGCTACATTTTAAATATATACAAACAATTCTAAGATATACAACAGAAAGAACGCCCTCAGATAACTGGGGAAAATACCTTAGAAATTTGCAGGAAAGAACCCTAAGTGACTGAGAAGTATAGGAAGAGACGCTCAATTTACTTTATAAAAAAGTAAATGGAAAGAAAGTTAATGCACCAGTACGCATACACAATTGGTTAAAGACACCCAAAACTTGGGAAGCATGAAGTACCAAGAAGCATGCGGAGAAGCCAGTGTTGTCAGCCCTTCCTGAATGCCAGCAGGCCGAGCCAGCCTTTTCCAAGCACAGTCTAATGGGAAACTTCAGGAATTTCACATAAGGAAAACCTGTACACAAACTTTTTTCTACAAGAAAACCTGTACAAAATGTAGAACTTTTCTGAGCTGCTACTGATGACATCTGAGAATTGGAGTCAGTCAAAGTGACCATCTCAAGAGGAAGAGTAAGTAAACGTACTGTACACCCACAAACAAGAGTGTCTGAAGGACAAATGAGCTGAATTTATCTATAGAAATAGGGACAGCTTTACAAAACATAAGGCTGCAATGATAAGTCATATGAAAAATGCAAATCTAGTAGCAAAATGGAAATTGTATATATGTTTCTAAATACGCAGAATATAGTGTTATATTTTCACAGATACATATGTGAGAAAAAAGGGCCTGGAATATTGACTGATAAACAACCCTCAAATATTTGATTTGAGAATAGGTGTCAGGTATCTGAGGGAAGCAAAGTGGAACTGGAGATAAGGATGCAATAAGGGGAGTGGGGGACTGGGGAAAAGTGAAAAAAAGCAGAGGAGAGAGAAAGAAACAGAGAGAAAGAGAGAGAGAGAGGAGGGGAGGGAAAGGGAGAGGAAGGGATGGGAAGGGAGGAGAGGGATGAGGAAGGGAAGGAGGGAGGGAGAGGGAGAAGGAGAATCAGTTGATGAAGACAGCATGCCATATGAGAGGCACAATTATGACTGATGGAATTCTGTATGTTATTGGATCACAAATAAATAATTACATATGATGAATGTATAGAATGGGAATAAAGTAGAAATAGACTAGTTGTCTCTTACACAGCATGCTGCAATTCCCCACTCAAACACTAAGGTAGGGAAAGGAAAAAGACAAAAATGGCCCAGCATATTTGTTTCTGGAATGTAAAGCGAATTTCTTTTAACACTTAGATTGAAGTGACATACATCTGCATCAGAGTTTGGTCATGTTCATCTTCATGATACCTCACAGAAAAGCTAGGAAAGTGCTTTACATTGCCTGTTGAACATCATTCTAGATTCCTAGCTTCTATCTGAACGACTAAGATAGGCAAGTCATAAAAGCAGGGCCCCTAATACCTTATTTATGAAGTGCTTCTTGGTGGAAAGACCAACAGAGTAATCTCACATCCAACTGCCCATACAAGAGGCCATAAAATTGTGAACCAAAGAAGTATATCAATGAAGTCAGTTTGCTACTTCTAGTAGGAGAAACCTGAGAATTGCCCAAAAGCTTGCCAATATATTGGAAGTGGTAAAATAAGTTATCACCAGATGGTGGCTGATAATTAAAATTTAGATAGGGAAAATGTCAGATTTTTTTATATGTACAGGCTCTACAGAGTCTCACTATGCAGATTTGACTCCTAGTGATCCTCCTGTTTTCAGCCTCCTAAGCAGTGGGGTTACAGGTGCGCACCGCCATGCCCCATCTCAGTCATCTTCTCAATGCATCCAGGGGCAGCGCCAGCATGGCACGCTGGGGATTGAACCCTGGTCTCTTTTTCTGTCTAAGCAAGAGAATTTTGGTTTCTAAAGGACATTAAAATCATAAGAGGGACTGGGGAGATAGCTCAGTGGTCTAAGTGCCTGCTGGGAAAGTGCAAGGACCTGCGTTTGATACCTGACATTATATGCCAGGCCAGTGCCAGCACTGAAACCAGGTGTGGTGGCACATGCCTGTAATCCCAGTACTAGGGAGGCTGAGGCAGGAGAATCACTAAGTGTCTGAGCTGTGTAGTGAGGCCCTGTGTCTACCAAATAAATAAATAAATAGATAAATAAATTTTTTAGAAACATAAGAAAAATACTTCCTATATATATAGAGAGATATGTAGCCAAAGACAAACTACAAATAAATAACAATGAATACACTGTGTGTTATTTTTACTTGTATTCTTTACCGTTATATTTCAAACACAGGGTCCTAAAATCCTTGGACTAAAAATTGTTAGCCTAAATAGGTAATTCCACTCAGCGAAAAGTGTTCAAGAGAAAAAAGCCTTCACAAAAGAAAACTTTTCCACAGATAACTCAAAAAGAGAGAAAGAGAAAAAACCTTCAACTAATAAAATAGTTCTGCAGAAGCCAGGCATGGTGGCGCAGGCCTGTAATCCCAGCACTCAGGAGGCTGAGGCAGGAGGATTGTTGTGAGTTCGAGTCCAGCCTGAGCTACAAAGTGAGCTTAAGGCCAGCCTGAGCTGCATAGTGAGACCGTGTCTCAAAAAGACAAAAATAAATAAATAAATAAATAAAATAGCTCTGCAGAGTCCCCTAAGCACTACTCCTCCAATTCTAATGGACCACCCACTGCTTGTGGATAAAAAGTAGAAGAGCTACGGGGAAGTAGCTGAGCCATGAGTGAACTGGAGATTGACAAACTCCCTAGTGCTAGAGCAGGGCCAGCCCGGAACAAGGAGCTCCAGAGCCGAGCCATATAAACAAGTTCCGGAGACTAGAAAAACCAGTCGGTATGTGTCTGGCTTTGATATTCTTCCCTGCTAACTACAGCACAGATGGCTGTGAGAATGTTTTGCTGTGCTCTCCACCCCATCACACGTTTTCACTTTTTATTTTGTAAAATTTTATCTAAATAAAAATGCTGCGGTTGGGGTGCCGCCTCCGTGTTGCCATCAGAGAGGTCAGACCCCCAGCTCTCCTGTTAATGTGAGACTGCAGTGTTTCCTTCATCTCCTGTTGCTCCGCTCAGGGCGATACCGCGCTGTCTGCTTACCGTCGGGCAGCAGTCCTCTCAGCGCTCCACGTGCACAAACTCTCTTCACCTTTGTGACAAGGCCATGAGGAAGGCTCTACAATGGAATCTATTTATGTTTCAGCTCGAGGTCCCCGAGACAGAAGTTTGGTACATGACTCAACGCTGCTACTACATTCCCAGTTTCCTTATTCCATACTTGGACAAAAAGCTAGGTGAAATTTTATGATGTGAGACAGTGGTTTCTTTAAACAGTAGCGGTTTTGAAGCTAGGGTGGCTCCAGTGTACCAGGTGATGGAATAAAAGAGGAAAAGGAAATAATGACTTTGATGGTCAGAAAAACCTCTTTTAGGCTCGTGCCCTTGGTTCTAGGGTCAAGAGACAGTACATGATTGCCTAACGGAGAGAAGAAGTTATCTTCTTTGGTTTTGTGTTGTGGCTTTCTTTGAGGAGATAGTATAAGGGACAGAAACCCCCCACGTGCATTAGGTCCATCATGTGTTCACAGATATGAGCTGCATGTCTACGAGCCACAAACATGAGGTCTTGATGAAGGGCATACTCGGTGGCATCCTACGTGGAGACAGTATTGAATCAAGGCTCTTTACCTTTCGAGTGTCCCACAGGCAGGGAGGTCTTCATCTTGGTTAGATCAACATGTCCATGTCCCTCTGCAGCTACTGCACATGTAGAACGTCTCTGGTCTAACTCTTCCCACTGTTTTTCTTTCTTTATCTGCAGTTTTCCAATGAGAGACTCTAGCAGGTGTTCCACACCAAAGAAAGGATCAGCTGCCATGGCCTCAATTTATCTATAGCTCCATCCGCAGTGACTCCTAACCAAAAAGGGTTGAGCTCATCACGTACTCAGTGGCCAAGAAACAGCATTCCTCTTCTCCCTCCTTACCTTGACCTCTATATTGGCTTTAGTCTCTGATCCTGGGCTCTTTTACCGCTATAACAGTCTGCTTCAACTTTTACACATTTCATCTGGGCTCTGGGATCTTGTCAGCACCACCTTGATATGGTGCCCTTCACAGTCCTTTTTTTTTTTTTTTTTTTTTTTGTAGTGTCACAGTGAACTGGGGAAACATATTTAGCATTTATTAAATAGTAAATAGCTAATTACTCAGAGTAGCTATTTACACATTGAATTTATTTTTCTTGGCATCTTTAATGTCTGATTAACATTTTCTTCCTACAGCTGGAAGGTACTTACACAGAATAAAACATTCCCTTATTTAATCTCAAGTGGAATATATGATAAGTGTGATCATTTTAATTTGTGTCATTTATTAGCTGGAGAGAGATATTGTACAGGTGGGATGCTCCATCACATGCCAATTAGCAGGTGGCTCAGAGGGCAAGAGGGAAAACTCTTTCACCAAGGGAACTGTAGAAGTCACAGAAGGAGAAGTTCAGCTGTGGGAAAAATTGGGAAAATAACATTGGGCTACCTGACTTTGGAGTCCTAGTTCATAGAAGTAATGATAATACTGGACAGATGTCTTAACAGACTATTCAGCACAGAAAGGCTGGCACTTTCTCTACAAGAGACAGTTTCTGTTTTTAGTTACACAATAGTCTAACAAAGTAAGAATGTAAAGATAACTTCCTGATCTCATTAAAGATTATTTTGAAACTGAGTTTCCAAGAACAGCCTTGCCTCAGTGTAGCTTAGAGATGTACATGGGTGCAAAGTGCAAGCCTGCAGTTTCCTCCCCAACACAGTGTTTGAGACAATCACATGGTGCTGTTTCTTGCCTCTAGCGTTATCTTCTCAATTGGTTCCCTGATGACCCACATCAGAATATTTCATTGCATCATGCTTATATCAAAAACAGGTCCAGAACATGTTTTTAAAGAGAACCATGGCAGGCATGCATGTAAGTGCACGCATGTACGTGCGCACGTGCACACATACACACACACACACCCCAGAATCAAAGCAAAGTAAGTTCTCTCAGTAGACCATAAATTAATGATTTGGAAATCTTTTTGTGGGAAAATGGAGTTAATGGCAGAAAGCAGCATATGTGGGCTTGCCATTCACTTTTGCTCTCATGGGCCCATTAGGTTTCCTCAGTTCCCTTTGGTTCCTGGCAGCCAACAGTTTTGCATGGAAGGATTTCTTCAGAACTTAGTTTGTTGCCTATCCATAAATCATGGATATCTATAGTCTCACTGGAAAATTAAAACACTGCGATTGCTCATCTTGGTGTACAAGTATCATATTTCTTGAATGAATGAATGCAGTACTGCCTTTGACAAATACAGAGGTTGTGCTACATATAGGAGCCCCAGACAGAGGGGCACAGATGGGAGCTGAAGTCCACTTTACCTCCTGGTTTGCAAACCAGGTACCCTTGTGTATGTATGCTTCAGTCCTGGAAAGAGATTGTTTCCTCAATAGTGCAACTCATGAGGTGAGCTGTCCTTTTAAAAAAATTTGTGCAAAGATGTTTCATATGTTCACTATGATCCTGAAGCATGTATGACATCTGTGGTGATGGGCAGAAGCTGACCATGAGCTCTACAACACACGAAATAACTTCTCAGAGTTATGATATTCAAGGGCAGATCCCAGGATCTGATGAAGAATTCCAATCAGTGTCTGGGAAATGTTAATGTTTCCTTCCTGTGTACATATTGTTCCTTGTCTTCAAACGCAATTTTTTAGATTTCCTCCACATCATTTGCTAATTTATAATAATCTCTCTCTCTTTTTACCCTTCAATGTTTTCAAATAAATCTTTTGCTTTCACAAAGATATCATGTAATATCTTTGAAGCTACAGATCTTATATTTGTCAGATTTCCCATCATGAGACACAGTACATACCACCCACAACCTAACACAAGTTTAGTTAGCCTCACGAGTTCAGGGGGTTCAGGCCATGATTGCCCGGCTGCAAAGCAGGATCTTCTCTGGAAAAGGAAATGAGAGACGAAAGCTCCTTAGTTCATGACAGCTGTGAAAAAGGGCAAGAGCACAGTGTCAGAAAGGAATGGATAAGGGTCCAGATGTAGACCTCAAGGTCACACTTCCATGACCCAAGCAGACATACTCAGTGGTGTGCTTTACTGTTCCCTTTCTTGGACAAAGTTTGGAAACAATTTGACTAACTATGAAAGTGTATTCTGCTAACTGAATCTAACATGGAACAGAGATTCTTGGAGACTTCAACTTCACTGCTTGGGCTGATGTCTTTAGGGCTGGATTTTCTTGATGAATGTGCAGTTTGCAGGTTTCCTGATGACTGTTTGATACTTGAAGTGGGATAGCATACAAGAGATTCCTGAACCTCACTCTCCGTGATTCCCCTTTCTGTTCTGCGTGATGGAGGCTGATCCACATGAGTGGACCAAACAAGCTTGATTGTCTTCTGTTTTCTGGTCAAGCTCAGTGCATGGGAGACCTTCCCTTGGTGATGGGAAGGAGACTGAGGTCTGCCTCTTTGTTTCTCTCCAGCTTCCTCCCTGAGATGTGACTTTAAGATTGTGTTCTTCCACCTAAGTTTTGGGGTAGCCTTCAATTCACTACTATAATGGTGCCACACACCTTTAATTACAGCTTTGGGAGCCTTGAAAACAGGAAGACCACTAAGAGTCTGAGCTGCATATTGAGACCCTGCACAAAATAAAAACATTGAATAGTCAGACCCACATGTGTAAATATTGCATTTGTATCCCTAGAATTAAAAACTTGAAAGATGTAATATATATATATATATATATATATATATATATATATATATATATATATTAAAATGGAAGAAAATTGAACAAAATACTTAAACACTGAAGATGAAGAAAAGATGTGAAAAAAGAAAGGGAAAACTCATGTAAGTACATATACAAGATGGCTGAGATGATTGTACTAATAATTTCCATCACTTTTTAAAATATATCAGTTAATATTTAGAATTTTCACTTTAACTAACTCTGTATGCTGATATCTGTGATCTGAGCAGCTACATCAAGGACATAAATTTTTAATATAAAATCCATGGTTAAATACCTCTCATCTTGGCCTTATAAATGTGTACTGTTTCTAATGTCTTAACATATGTAGTGTTTCTAATGTCTTTAAAATAATTTCTTTTAAAAAGTTTAAAAAGGCAAGAAAAAATTAAAGTTTATTAAAAAAAAAAACCCAGACAAATCACTACTATATATTTACAAGGAACAATGATTCCTCCCTTATGTCACTTCATTGAACCCAGGAGTGATGTTGACTCTGGTGTTCTGTCTAACAAATTATTGTGGTTTTTCTTGTCATTTAAAAAACCCTGTCCACTTCTTTATATATAATTCTATATTATGCCCACTCAAGTGTGCTAGTATCTTATTTTTCATCCTCTACCTAACTAGTACAATACTAAACATAGGTAAACAACGGATTCTATGTAGCTGTAGCCCTGCCTTCACTCTTTCCCCATTGAGCTTCTTGCTTTTTATAGTGGTCTTATGTGATCATTTAGCTACCCTCATTTTTTACCACATCTTCAGCTCTTGCATTTTATTTGTACAGTTTTTTTCTTTCAGGTGGCCCTCATTTCCAAATTCCAGCTCAAAGTTATCTTCTTCACCCAAGTTCTGTCAGGTTTGGAATGATTTTTATCTCCTTTTCTCTACATCCCTGGAAGAAAATCCTCAGAATTTCCTGTACCTGTTTTCTGCATGGTATCGGCCCCTAAAGATAGCTCAGTATCAAATTACAACTGCATTAATAGTGAACGATTACATACCCATTTTCGTATTTAGAGTGTAAAAATTATTGAAAGCAAGTATATCTTCTTCCCTTTAGAAGAAAAATCCTTCTTACATTGTATCAGCTCAAACAGCAGTCTTCGCCCTGCTCCTCAAGGTTGGCATCTTGACATACATATTTTACAAAGTTACTAGCCCTTGATCTAACATGGTAATAACTTTAACGGATTAATTCCTTAAGTTTGGAACCTTGGGTTATATAAAATTAAATGAGTTCCCTGATGTTACCAGTTCTATAAATCCAACATTCTGTTTTATTTACATAAAAGAAAGGTTCATTAAATTTTATTCTCCTTGTATTCTATCCCCAAAATAGTATTATAAATTTTCTTCTCCTGGAGTTCTTAATGATCCAAACTATAGTCTTCAAGGAAATCAGCTGATAGTTTTTTTTAAGTATAGAAATGTTGCCCCTAACTATAGGTTTTTTACTCAAAGGGTTTGGCTGATGTTCTTTACAGATTTTCCTTGAAATGTCTGCATTTAAAATAATAACATTGAGAAATCACACATCATAGATAACATACAGGCACTTACATCTCTGTTTACATGGTAGGGGAGAAGTCTGGCCAGTAAATATTCAGGAGTAGGTAGGAGACCATTGATGAAACAGGGCTTGTAGGTTCCTCATATGTGAAGCAGAATTCATATCAGCAGTGAAACTTGATCATAGCAGGAAAAAAAAGATTAGAATTGGATACCATCTAGTGTAACCCTTTAAACGTAATGAAAGTGAGAGCAATTGGTGAGGTCCTATCAATAAATCATGAGGGTGATTTTTTTAGTTTAACACTAATTATTGATAGACATCGGAGTGATCTTTGGCACATGGGAAAACAGAAAATCTGTAAGGATTTCACTGAGGAGCATGCCGTGTACCACCAAGGTTACTGCTCACTACATCTCATGCCTTCCTACATTTTAATGCTCCATTAGGTGCTAAGTTTCATGCGGGTTGAGATCACCACAGCCCTTGAACAGTTTTGTGATCCAGAAAGTGAAGCTGCTTTCAATGGTTTGTGCGACAGAGGTCCTCATGAAAATAGATCAAATAAATTCTAGTCTATTACATCATGTATGTATCTACAAGGCATTGAGAAGCTCCTTGATATGGCTCCCTGAAAGTCACTGGGTTTGTAGGAAAATATCCTTCTTTCCATCAAAGCCTTCTGAGCAATGTTTAGAAAAGAAAGAGAAATATCTTCTGCTCTACAGTCTAAGAAAATTTATTAGAATAGGTAAGAAGTAGCCAGAAAGAATAAGCATTAGTTGCTACATTAGATTCTGACAATTGGTTGGAAAGTCAGAAAGGGAAATAGACAATGGGCTTGGCTTATGGCAATTTTGCTGCTTGTATTTATGAAGCAGGACCCAAATATATGGCTGACATCATAATGATTCCTTCAGAAAAGAAAGTAAGTGGATGGGAATAGTGATGCACCCCTGTAACCCCAGCATCTAAAGGATGCTGAGGCAAAAGGATTGCAAGCTTGAGACCAGCCTGGAAAACTTAGTGAGACCCCTTCACAAAGCAAAATATAAAAGGTCTGGTGCTGTAGCTCAGTGCTAGAGCATTTGCCTAACAGCATAAGCTCTGAATTCAATACTTAATAAAACAAAATGAAAAGAAGAAACAAATAACAAAAGATGCTATCTTATTAGTAGTCATCATTACTAGGGATCAAGAGATGTAAGAAGTGGAGAGGAAAGGGAAGGAAAGTGGAGGAAAAGAAGAATTAAGGTATGTTATATGCATGTGCTGTCTCCCCCAAGGAATGTAACGTGTGGTAAACATTTACTCACAAAAACCAAATGAAACAGTAAATACATAATGTAAACCCTGGTCAGTAGGTTGGCAAAATAGTTTATAATATTAGGCAAGTGCAGAGACCAGTTCAATCTCTGACACCATGTGCCACACCAGCCCCACCCCTGGGAGCACTGAGCCTGCCACTGAGATCAGGTGTGGTAACATATGCCTGTAATCCCAGCACTGGGGAGGCTGAGACAGGAGGACCGCTAAGAGTCTAAGCTGCATAGTGAGTCCCCTACCTAATAGATAATAATAATAATAATAATAATAATAATAATAATAATAGTAGTAGAGTAGAGCAGAGTAGGGTATAATATATAATATAATATAATATAATATAATATAATATAATATAATATAATATAATATAATATAATATAATATAATAGTACACTGATTGTTAGACTGATCTTCACATGACATTTCACCCTAGAATCCAAAGTATTTCCAGCTGGGAGAGATAGATCATTTCATTACCACCTGGCCACCTATTTGTCCGTTGTTGATATCATATCAGGTATTTGGTCTGAGAGCTAACAGAAAGATGTGCTGCACTTTTGCTTTCTAGGTGTTCAACACTGTGATATTTCACCACATCTGTATTTTTAAGCAAAGACAAATACTCTTCTAGGATTTTGCATGAATTTTGAATGCACGAAGAACAAAATCTGGAATGGATGACCATATATCTCCAGAATTCCTTTAACAATTAGGACTGTGTCTTCTACTGTAGAGTGAGCCTGTGAAGCATTACCTAGTGCAGACAACCAAAGGATCCCTGCCAAGAATTTTCAAAGTCGGTACCAGGTGAGTCCTCCTATTGGCCACGCTCTGATTTGAAGGCTCCACTTACCATGATCTCAGTGTGCTCAGTGCTGCTCTCCAAACCGGATGTTCTGTCTCAGTGCTTCAGGCTCCTCTTGATTAGATCTCTGTAGTCCTGATTCTGTGCCTCCTAACTCTATACTAGCCCACTTAAAGGGATTAGGTTTGATCCTAAAGTCAGTCATAACTCTCGAAGGCTTTTAAACATGCTCACCCTTTAGCTGGAGCTCACTGCTAGTTGGATATGTTCCCAGTTCTTCACCAAGGTGTGCAGAGTTACCTGGCATCCACAAAATGCCAGATACCCCGCTGCTTTTCCTGAAGCTCATCCCAGCAGTTTCTATTACATTTAAAACTTTTCATGTTCCTTCCCCCCAACCTGGTTCCTGCAATTGGTGACAATCTTCCATCTCTTCTCCCGAGAGCTCTTGATTTCACTTGGGGCCCCACTTCCTCTGGCAGAAAACAGCGTACCTGTGCCCCCCTAGCAAAATAGTGCTGAACATCTTGCTTTATCTTTCTTTTCACCATCCTGTGTTAAGTCTTACTAGGGTGGAGACACAGCAGTCTTCCATACCATTTTATCATCAGCAATCATTTTTTAGAATTTGAGGATATTAACTATTGATGGTAGATAGATGAATATTAATTTCTTTCCTACTTAGAACTCCTATGGCTGTATTTTGGATTCCTGAGATAGTAAAGCCCTCTGCTGTGATTTAGAATAGTTTCTTTGCAGGGGTTTATAAGAGACAGAGAAACAGACAGAGACAGAGACACAGATGTGGAGACAGACAGGGAGATAGAGACAAAAAAAAATGAACAAAAGTATCAAGAGTCCAAAAAATAGTTTACTTGTGTAATAGAATATATTTTGTTTAAAAATGTACTTAGCAAAATGAATTGTTACTGAAATAAATGAAGCTACTTAAAATCAGGGGCATTTGGTAGATTCCCCTTGCCTGTGGTTCACTCCTAAACTCAGGTGTCTGCCTGCATTCTCAGAGTGTAGAGTGCTCTCAGAATAATCAGTTTGCCAAATGGCAAGGAACCATCTGGATCGAGGAACATATTCAGATCCTTAAATCATAGAGCTTTGATTCTTTAATCAAACAAATAAACAAACAAAAACAAACAGATTCACTTTCTCTAATTCCTAAATTTGACTCTTCGAAAAGAGGATTTTCATGAGGAGCTCCCTGGTGCCTCAAACAGCTTACTGAATGAACTGACAATTTTTCAAGGTAAAAACATTGAAAGATATAACTTATGTGAAGAACAAGCAGGGACACAATAGCCTCTGGGCCTTCCAAAAAATCAGTGCAATGAGCCAAAATGATGATTCTTCCCAGAATTATATTTGGTTCTGGAATCTCTGCTTCTCTTTGACTCTCTCTCTCTCTCTCTCTTTCTCTCTCTTTCTCTCCCTGTGTCTATCTCTCTCTGTCTCTCTGTCTGTCTCTGTTTCTCTTTCTCTCTATCCCTCCCCTCTCTTTCTCTGTCTCTCTCTGTGTCTATGTCTCTGTCTCTCTCTCTCTCCCCTCTCTGTATCTCTCTCTCCCTCCTCTCTCTGTCTCTCTCTGTCTCCCCCTTCTCTCTCCCCCCCAACTCTCTGTCATCTTTATGGAAAGGTGAGTGGGTTCTAAATAAAGGGAACTGAACTGGAGTTGGACTCTGCACTTTGTCATCTCAGAGTGACTATCCTTGTAAGGGGCAGTGTGACCCCATGGCGCAGGCGCTGGGGCCTGCAACAGCCGCAGCTCTGCACAGGGCTGGCGCCTTCTCAGCTTTCAGGGAAACCTGTTTCTGAAATCTCCCTACCTGTCATTCCTCATCTCCTGTGTAAAGTACACATAAGCTCTTGAGAGGAACACAGAATGTTCTGAGGAGGAAATAAGTTGATGCTTTGTATTTTTTGGGGGGGGGATTTTATATAACTGCCACCTCTAGGGTGTTAGGAACACCATGTCTCCCAAACACTTCTCACTTTGAAATGTGGACCGTGGCCATGCTGAGGCCTCGGGCCTGGCTTTCCTTTGGGGCTTGTTATTTTACTTTGTCATCACACGAAGTGTGAATCTGAGGCCATGGCTGTCAGAGGCACAGGGGGAAAGGCAGGTTTTGAGTCATTAGATTGGCCGAAAGCCTATTTCTTTCTCCTTCTCTGCTATGGTTCTGAATTTTTCTGCATGTAGCTGTCTTTTTAGGGCAGAAAAAGAGAACTGTCTCTGCACAGGCCCTTTTACCTCGTAGTCTCACAGTCCACCCATGCTGCATAGCCACTCTTATGCCTTGCTTCCAAAATGTGCTCATGGGCGGTCAGCCAATGCAGGGCCCCATCTACGTGTCATCAAGGGAAGTGGAACACAGCACTTCGTATTGTTCAGTACATTTAGGTGACGCTAAACCAGTAGTCTTTTTCTCTTTTCTAGTCTTCAGATCCTCTGTCAGATTCCAGGTGCCACAGAAGATCTGCTAAGTTTAGTATCTTTCTTATGCTTCTCTACTCTAACAACTTTACCTCATCTTGGTTCTGGAGAAAGGAAATGGTTGGATATTTGGGGCTTGCAAAGTTTGGAAGTCCTCAGTATCATCCTCATTTCTAACATAAAACACAAATTTGAGGGTAACTATGGTTACCCACAGTATAGATATTACATGTAAGTTCACTGGTTTCCAAGATTGTCCTTGGGTTTAATAATTTTAAGTTCTTACTAGGGTGGAGGAACATAAGATGCTGCATTCATGGTTATGGATGGTTGAAGCAAAAGGACAAAAATTAAGATCAGACAGAGGGGGAGGGGCAGAGGCGGGGTCCAGCAGAGTTGCAAGCACACCTCTGGCAGCTGCCCTATCTCAGAGCTGTGTGGACAGCATCAATGTGTCTCAGTGGTAATGTGTAGCTATGTGTGTAGAATATTGACGTCATCGTGCACCAGAGCCTTGGCTTCTGCAGTGCTGTGACTCAGCCATATAACAGGGATGTTTGGCCAACTGAGTGGCTGACTTTAGCTTCTACCCTCCCCAGAGGCAGAGAGCACACTGAGTGGCACAAAGACCTCAACATAGATCATATTTTTAACATGACTCGGCCTCTCATGTAAGCACCGTAATAGAAGAGTGTCCTCTTCTATGACATACTGGAGGCTTAGATATGACCTCCTGTCCTTGAGCAAGATTAATCCATTTATCCTTTGCTACATTGGCACCTGAGGAAATAGCTCATCATTCAGATGCTGTTCACTAATTCAAGTGATATCTGCCACTTATTTTTTCTTTCTTATTGTCAGCCCCTTCTCCTAGCTTCCACCATGAAATATTTTGTTCTTTAGCAACTGCTAGTGCTTTTTATTTCTTTCTTGTCCAGCAGGAAGATGCTTAGTTAGTTTCAGATAAATGAAGACTTGGGTCTCCTTTTTGGTAACCTTGTTATTAAGTAGCATGTTTCTAAAGATGAGTTTGAAGCTAAATTCTCACACATCCAAATCCTTATTAGCAGGGAGACATAAAAATCAGTGTTTTGCGGGTTTTTTTTTTTTTTGGCATAGCAAATATCATTTTTAAACCCAATAAAGCTTTGGTTCTGTCCTTTGAAGGCATTGTGCCAACCTTGAGCAAAAGGCTCACTGGAGGCTGAGAAGACACTCTAACTGCACAGTCCCAGTCAGTGGTTAGAAGGCAGCACTGCGAGTCTGAATTCAGATCTCAGTCAGTACCTGTGCTGAAAGCTCTCAGGCTATTCACTTTGTCCAGGAAAAACAATGGCATGATGTGATGCTCAGTCTTACACTCATCCTACCAATGAAAAACCATCTCATGCTAATTGTAAAACCTTTCAGGAGTGCTGAACCTGTCAAGAGAGTTGAGTGGTAGCTTTTTGGAGTGTGGACTCTTGATTATTCCTTCAAACACTAACTGCGTACTGTGTAGTGTGCAGCCTTAATTAGAATGCATCAAATGTTAACTAATCACCTTTATGATATGTGAAAGTGAACCTGTGAGAACAACTCACCATCTATGCTGAAATATTCTCAAGTACACTTTAGACAACAGAAAAGGCTCTTCAAGAAAACACTGTTTCTTCAGCAACTCCATTTTTAAAGATCCACCTGGATTTCTTTTCTTTCTGTCTTTTTTCAATCTGCCACTTTTGTCAAAGAACCTCTCAGCTCCCCCGCCCCTTCTGTCACCATCTCCTCGCCAGCCCAGTGCGTGCCTCTCCTGTGCAGGCCCTAGAAAGGAGCGTGTCACTTATTCTGACAAACTTGATGGATGCATCATCCTTACAGCACTTAGGGCATCCCACTCTTCCAGCTTCTCTGTTCAGTCAGAAAATGTTTTAAGAGCTTACTCCTTTTCAGAAGATTTTATTTTCCCCTATGCTTTAAAGATGGGAATTCTCAAAGAGTGGTCCCTCAATCCCTGATGGTCCCAAAGGCTGGCAAGGAGTTGGTGTCAGAAGGAGAGAGGGGGAGCTGAGAGGTTCTTTGACAACAGTGGCAGATTGACATCCCTGATGGTCCCCAAGACTCACTCAAAGGACCCACAATATCAAAACTGCTTTTGTAGTAACTGGATGGGATTATTTGCATTTTTCCCAGTGTACTACTTGCAGGGCTGGTGGGTTAGGAATGATGGGTGACAGGCCTTGCTGCTTTGCATCATCTCAGATAGCAGCATCGCATTGTAAGGACCTCCCTGCAGTCTGCACAGTGGAAATGGAAGAGAGCTTTATTTATTTATTTATTTATTTATTTATTTATTTATTTATTTATTTATGGAACCAGGGATTGAACTCAGGCCCTTGTGCTTGCCAGGGAAGTGCTTATTCCACTGAGCCATCTTCCCAGCCCAGGAGATAGCATTTAAAGTGAGGTTTGTACCAAAGCACTACTGTTTGTTTTCACTGAACTGGATTTGGAGAGCACAAATTTTTTTAAACCTATGCTAAGAGAAGATGAGAAGCCCACATCAAGCCTTTCTGTTCTATACTGGAGCTGACTGATGTCCAGAGGTTGAGTTCTGATTGGAATTGGCAGCTCTTCATGGAGTACCAGTTGAGAAAATCCTTGATACACAGACTGTGGGTGGATGTTTGGGTATGTTCATAGACATTTGGGTAACTGACAGACACAGTCTTGAAAATGTCAATTCAAGAAAACAGACAGCTGTATTGGTTGCCAATACTGTAATCAAACATCAGTGTTCAGGTAAAGATCAGAATTTTTCAAAACTCCTAAATACCCAAGAAGCTTAAGGGATTCCTGACTCTCAAAAGATTTTTCCAATGTGTTCAGTATGTGACTTTTATGTACTATATAAAAAGATGAACATTTGGGAGATGAGCCAAACTTAATAAACACATATTTCACAAAATATTAGTGCATGAGACTACAAATTCATATATGGTTAAAAAACATGCAATGTGTCAGATAGACCAATGAATTTTAATAAGATGAGGTAAAGTGTTTACTTATATGATTTAAGGGTCTGTGTTGTACCTAAACTTTAAGAAACTGCTCCTTACTGAAATTTGATGTAATTTCACAAAAGGATATACATTTAAAAAGGGCCAAAGAGTCCTTACCTCAAGAATGTATCTGTATGAAGTCAGAACATTTTGTGCTTCAGTAAGACATACACAACTGAGCAGAATAAATATTGAATTAAATATGAGAATCAAGCTGTTTCTATTAAACCAGGCACTCAGAAGATTTTCAAAACTGTGGAATATCATAATCCTTCTAACAGAATGTTTTTCTCTGGAAAGCTTTTTTGATTTTTAATAAAATGTCATTTTTGTAATAATGTTCATTTTTATTAAATAAATGAATATTTTTAATGTTTTAAAAATTGCATTTCTAAAGGCTGGCCAGATTGACCAGGGTCAATCCCTGGACTGCTGTGCTGGCCCTGCTCTCCCCAGGGGGGTGTACTGAGACAGTGACTGACACTGGACGTGGTGGTGCGTGCCTGTAGGCTCAGTGTATGGGAGGCTAAAAACAGGAGGATCATCAGGAGTCCGATCTATGTAGTGAGATCTTATAGACCCTGTACCAAATACACAAAAAATGAATTTCTAATTATGTACATAGTAGCATGCAAAATTCCTACGAACAAAACTCCTCTTGGATGTGTACAGGTGTCTTGAGATCTAAGTTTGGGCACCATGGGTTAGGGAGAGGGAAGCAGTAGCCACAGTTTGCCACACAACTTTGAGAGCGGATTTGTGGGCTTTCTGAGAAATGGACTGTTTTCACAGATCGACTCTCAACTTGTTCAAGGAAACAGGAGGTGGGGATGAGTGAATAGTCGAAAAAATACTGTGTGGTTCAAAACAATTAATTGTTATTTGCCTTTATATATGATCATAGGTTTTGGGGGAAAAGTATCAATATTTTCCTATAAAATGATTTCTTCCAAAGTACATGCAAATTTGAACACTATTTAAGCTGACATTTAACCCTTATGGGTGTTTTAAGTGTTTTTCTTCTTCTGAAGATAAAAGGCCTGGTATTTCTTGTCTTTCCGGTATACATTCCTCTAAGTCTATTTGTTTTGCTTAGGATTTTGCTTTACTTTTTTTTTTTTTTTTTTTTTTTTTTTTTTTTTTTTTTTTTTTTTTTTTTTTTTTTTTTTTTTTTGGTGGAACCAGGGATTAAACTCAGACCCTTGTGCTTGTCAGGGAAGTGCTTATTCCACTGAGCCATCTTCCCTGCCTTTTTACTTTTGATTTTTAACTCAGAACTTTGGTTATTTCTTTTAATCAAGAGCCAATTAAAGGGCCTGCCAAATAGCTCAGTGGATTAAAGCATCTGCAAGCAGGCTCAGGAGCCAGGGGTTTGATCCCTGGGTCTGCTGTGCTGTGCTGGCCCCACTCCAGGGGTGCACTGAGACAGCGATTGAGACTGGTCATGGTGGCATGTGCCTGTAATCCTAGATCTTGGGAGGCTGCAAACAGGCATATCACTACAAGTCTATTCTAGTAGTGAGACCCTGAACACCTTGCAGACCCTTCCCTAAAGTACAAACAAAACAAAATAAAAAACAAAGTATTGCATTTAATAAATTTCTGTGCTCATCATTCTCCATGTCTGTTAAGGTTCAAATTTCTTCTTGAAAAGTACATCCATTAACAGTTTTTTCATAAAAGTTTTATTGTACATAAACATTTCTGTTTCACAGGTGAATGATAGTTTTGTATATATTTATTTTCAGAATTACATTATCAGGTTTTTGAAGTGTATAATGTATTTACTTGGCTGGCCATGGTCATATATGCCTGTAATCCCAGCACTCAGGAGGCCAAGATAGGAGAATTACTGCAAGTTTGAGACCAGCCCGGGCTACACAGTAAATTCAAGGCCATCCTGAACTCCATAGCAAAACCTTGTCTCAAAAAACAAAAAAAAAAAGAAGAAAAAGACAAAAGATATATTTACTTGCATACCACATTACTTGCCCTTCATTAATTTTTAATTTTAGTTTTATTAATGAGAAACATAATTATTAGTCCTTTATATACAAGCTATCTTCTTTTGGGTCTGAAAGTAGGCAATTTTTTTAAAAAGGAAGGCTTAAAACATATATTCAGTGGAGGTGAGACTTCCAAATCCTACTGTGCAGACAAATGTCAGCTTTCCTTCTGGGTTCTGAGCTAGACTTACATCACCAGGGCCTATTATTATTCCCAACCCATAAGAAATGCTTAGCATAATTTTCTTGTTATTTTGTTTATTTGTGTTATCTTAGTAAAGCATGCATAATAAATGAATGGACGCAGGGATAGATGAATGAATAAGGCCTGCCAACTGTGTTGACGTTAATTATAAACTCCAGAACTGCTATTAATGGTGGAGAAGTTGTTGAAGAATATTAATTGGAGAGTGTAGCCTCTAAAGCACATGTTGAGCTCAGAGATGAACTGAAAAACCAGGTCAGGAGTTGGTGCTGATAGAAATCCTGAGCCTTTGTCCTAGTTACAAGGGCTCAGATGTCTTGCTGAGTCCTATAGACCAGTTTGAATCAGTATCATTAGAGATGTTGGTACACATTTAACTGGGAAGTGCATCCTCAGGACCGTTTCCCAGGCTTGCATGAAGGCAAAATATTTGAAGCTCATAGAAGTGCTAGTCAATAAAATGCAAGTTGATGTGGAGAAGTTCACAGTCCTTACAGAACAAGGGCTCTGAATGTGTATTATAAGAGTAGATCACCTGGTTTACTTACAATGTCAAATCAGACACCCCATGAATATATTGCAATGCATTGCTAATTTGCTCTGCCAACTGATTTAACTTTGAAATAAGTTTCCTTAATGTTATTTTTCTAAAAGCCAGTTTGTGTATATGTGTTTGATACTGTATGTTGGTAAAACCAGATTATCTGACAATACTTGTTAGAATCATGCCCTATTTCTAGTATCCTATTTGGGTTCATTGTAGGGAATGATGTATGAATTTGCAATGATATAAAATATCTTTTAATAGTTCAATCCCTGGTACTGAAGAAAAAATACCTTTTAACCTCTGGACACACATGTCTATTGCTTAAAGCTATCTCTGTCTGTCTGTCTGTCTGCCTGTCTGTCTGTCTGTCTGTCTGTCTCTCTCTCTCTCTCTCTCTCTCTCTCTCTCTCTCTCTCTCACACACACACACACACACATTCACAGAGACAAAATGATGAACATATGCCACAGTCAAACAGTTCCATACATAAACACTCACACTAGTGCAATTCCAAAGGAGAGGGCTAGGGAGATGCATTGTCACATACAGAAATCTAAAGCAAAATCTTTGAGGTCAATGAAATAAAAATTCTGTTAGGACACAAAGACAACAAATTCAGAAGTGGTCAAGTCCTTTACAGGAATGCCCTATTTTTCTTTGCTCATCGTTCTTTGCTCTGTCTAAGAGATGCCCTGTCTGGAACCTGTTGTTTTTGGTTACCATGCAGAGTGGATCCCTTTAAGCCCCTTCCTGTATTGTTTTTCTTTTAAAGTCAGGTTCCCTCTCTCTACCCCATGGGTGCCCTCAGTGGTGCTGTTCTTCAGTGGTGCTTGTGATTGTCTTTGACCCTATTCTTCCCTAGAACCGCGGCCATGTAACTTCCTGGTTTTGTGCTGGTCTGGAGGATGCTGTGTATCTGTGCCTTTAAATTCATCACTAGGAAAATTTTGGTTTCTCTCAGAAGCTGGCAAGCCCTGCTCCCATCTTACACTTGCCTCCAGCTGCCACGTTTCATGAGCCTGCTGTGTGAAAACACATGAAAATGGCAGGCGCTGACAATCTCACATGGTTCCTAAAGCCAGGGAAGCTGGATAACGAATAGGCTTTACTTTGTGAGTATTACGCTGGAAAAAGAAAAAGAAAAAGAAAGAAAGAAAGAAAGAAAGAAAGAAAGAAAGAAAGAAAGAAAGAAAGAAAGAAAGAAAGAAAGAAAAAGAAAATAGAACCAACTTTTTGCTAGCAATTCTGAGTTCTGTCTAGAGGACCTAGGAAAAACATAGGTCTGAGAATTAGATAGTATACTGGAGACAACTGGTGAGACTGAAATCTTATACCCAAGACTTAAAAATATAGGACAGATTTATTTCTCCAAAGCTGTTCTGCACTTTCTAAGCCAGTTTACAACCAAAACCAGACACCTCCCAATACTCTCCCTTCTCTTCTTCCTCACAACAGTGCATGGATAGGGAAGAAGGAAAGCACTAAAGGAACAGTTTCTGCCTTGCAAAACAAGACTCTTGCTCCTTGAGTCCTTCTTGGCCTCTGCTGCAGTAGCACCTAGCTCTGCAGCTGCTGATGAACCATCCATCTTTGATGTATCTCTTGGCAGTGTAGGGCATGATTTGCTGCCCTGCATGAGTGAGCCAGGACTCTACCCTGGTGCAGGGCTGTCTCCTACCAGTGTGCCCCATCTTCGTTCTCATGGTTCTCTTTGAAGCTTAGTGGCATCACCTTCCTGACACCTAGATTAGAACTGAGTATCCTGTGTTTTGTGTTTTGGGATCATCTTACCTTGCGAATGACAAGTGTCTGGCAGGAGATTCTGTTCTAAATTGCTACTAAGCCTCTAAATACATGTTGGGTAGGTAGATAGATAGATGGAATGGGCTATGAAGGCTTTTCCAGATCTGTAAGTATTGATGAAATCATGAGATTTCATTTCACCCCCATTGGCCATACTTTTCATCCAACCATCTAGGCAGCTTATGAAAGGCAGGCTGAGTCTAGGATGAGTTGATGGGGGTGATGGCTTGCTGAGTCCAGCAGACCCAGGAGATTTCTTAACTCTGCTTCATTTGATTCCATGGACATGAAAGAGAGACATCCTGAATTAATGTAAGATTTCTGAAGACTAATCAGCATAAGAGGACCAGAAACTTCCACTGAATGACAAATTCCATACTCACGTATCTATTTTTGTCATCATAGTTTTTGAACTTATATCCCAACTCACATCTTGGATTTAAGAATTCTAAGCTCCCAGTTACCTTGGTGCCTCATTATAACTGTAAATATTTGATCAACTGTTTTAATGTATTTTAGCTGTGATTTGGTAGTTTACTTTTTTAAACACTTGTAGTAGCATTTAAGGGCACTGTCCATGTGTCCAGAAGAAAAGTTGAGTTTTGATTTGGTTGGTCATGTATTTTAAGTCCCTTCTCATTTAATTAATTGGGTAAAATAATTCATCCCACTGGTGATATAACAAAATGAGATTGAGTTCAAATAACTAAAGCAGAGATTGTTATGAAGAACCTGACTTTTAAGAACTTGAACATCTGCTTTGTATTTTCAAAACCCACAAAGTACAGGGTTTTGTAACTGGACACTCATCTCTCTTTTGTCAGATGCTCCAGTAAGCCTGCATGCAGAAACAACCTTATTTTTGACTTGATGTTGGTCTCTGATAGTAAGAACATTCAGGAAAGATGCAAGGTAAGCTAGATAGAAATTTAAATGCATACTGAGAGAGCAATATCCAATAACCATAAATGGTTATGTTTGTGTACATATGTTAAATTTTGTTAGGAATAAGATACTAGTCTTTCCTTGCCAGATGACAGAAATATAGGAAATGTGTTTGGAGACATGAATATTTATAATTTTGAACTTACTGGCACATTCCCTCTCATAAGTGGAGGAGGGACATGTTAATTACTATTAGGAAATTAACTATAAGGCAAGAGCTAATTTATAACTAGAGTTATAATTATAAGTAGCATTTATATCACAATATATGGTTTATAAAATGTTACTTCATTTCATCCTCATAAGAATATTTTGAGGGTAGAATTATGTTCCCTCTAATTTACCAGTGAATCCAGCTGTTAAGTTACTTTTACAAGGTAAATCAAGTAGGACATAAAGAAAGGATTTGCATTTTATTATAATTATTTTGCTAATTAATTCCCTAATAATATGTCTTTGTATGCATTTATGTACATTCTTTTATCCAATGTTTTAAAAGCATTGAGACGATGCTATGCCTATAAAACAACTTAGTGAATTCAGAGTCATTTAACATTTTACTGGGAAAAGTTCAAACATGTAGGAAAATAAGCTTAAGAGTATAATAAATACCCATGCATTCATCAGCTAGATTTAACAGTTAATTTCATTGTCTTCACCATATTTGGTATAATCTTTTTGCTGCATTATGTAAAATAAGTTACAGACTTCACAGCAGTTCATTTCTAAATGAATTAGGACCTACTGTCCAAAGTAGAAACATTTTCCAACTTCACCATCACTGTATTATCATCTCATTCCTAAATTTTTCATAATAATGAATATTCCATTTATATTCAGAGTCCTCCATCTGCTTTAAAAATGGTTGATTGTGAGTTCAAAGTGTGATCCATTGGGAACTGGATGATTTATTTGGCTGTTTCCTAGTTTTCCCTCTGGAATCCATGTAGTCTTTCTCCTCTCTGTCTCCCTGAACCATGTATCTATTGCATAAGCCCAGCTGGCTATCTTGAAGGAAGCTCTACACTCTGGATGTCTCACATTGCTTCCTTCTTAACTGGTTCCCCTCATGGTTGCTGGTCCAATTTATTGACTGGAAATAGATTCACCATCTCAGTGATGTTCAGGAAAGATGTTTTCAGGAGAATCGCTTCAGGGGTGAGGCATGAGGAACTGGGATTCAGGTGATCCACCTTTCTGACACTGGTATTGGTAACTGTATGAAGGGCATTGTCATTTGCTTTGGGAGTGCTCTATATTCTTTTGCAGCAGTTCTTATACTTCATGATTTATTTCAATTAATTCTGGACTCTGACATATGTGCTTACTGAATCTTTGAAGTCGACTCTTACTAAATGAGAATTTGAATGTCGTAGCAATGTGGTAGGTAGGAATTTAACTAACATGAAAAGAAATATGGTATTTTGGGGTGTCTATTAAATTTATTTGTCTTACTAAATAGAAATTGCAATTGCTTGTTAATCAGAAATTGCTGATTATGGAAGAAACAGCTGCATGTAAAACACAGTCTCTGCCCTTTGGTGCTCTTCTATTTGTTTTGGCAAACCGTATTCCCCAAGGAGCTGTGTGTGGGGAACCCGCCTTGCCAGCCCTTCGCGCTCACTCAAGCAGATTCAAAGATTGAAGCTTTCCTTCCTCTTTTCTGTCTTTCTCATTGAAAAATAAAAGTAGTCATTCATTCAATTTGATTACATTCTTCTTAATGCTTACAACTGAGAAGTCTCTGTCAAGGAGTACGTTTCTGTGTATATATATATATATTATATATATATATATATATATAATGTATATATATGTATATATACATATATGATGGGGCATATATATGCACATACTTAGGTATACATGTATTTATGTATGTATTTTTTTAAAAAATGATTTGAGTGTGAGATGTGCTTTGCAATGTACTGCATTTCAAAATGAAGGGAACAAGTGAGAAGACTACATTAGGTAGGTTGAATCTCTTTCCTCTGTATTCTGTACACTTATATTCTGTTCTACATACTGGCCCTGATGTGTTAATAAATTTTAAGGAGTTTTGTTTTCACTAAGAGTAGCACTTTTAAAGCTCTTTGGTGGAGGGACATGTGGCTTGGCTTCACAGATCTGCACACAACACCCCCTCTGAGTACTATTACCATCCAGACGGTTTTCTTACTGAGCAGTTATGAGGGTTTATGACCAAGTTATAAACAGGAAAAGGGAGCTTATGTTAATGAGGTCAACACTGTTGCTGTTATGTCTTTGACTTATTAAACAGTCCCCCAAAGGGAATACCTTTTCCAAATGGGCTAAACAGAGAGATAAACTTTTACCAGCTGAAGGCTTAAACTGCAACACTGCTTTAATGATGTAGAGGTATTATCTAAACCTACATGTAACCATACAATGATATTTATTTCATGGCAACTATGATATTAATATTTAGTTAATTGTAATATAATCATTTCTATAACTAGATCTTCATTGTAGTGAGCTTGCTCTGTCACAATAAAATAGCATAGGCAAAGAAATAAATACAGTAGAAAAGTTTGTTACAGTTCTAGGGTCTGGAAATAAATGATCAAAGTGACAGTTAATTAGTTTCTCTTGGTTTCAAGAAGGTGGCTTGTGGGTGGCCACCTTCTTACACTAAGAAGATTCAAACCAACTTGTTTTTCTTCTTGTATGGACACCAGTTCCATCATAAGAACCTCAAAATAGTGATCTCTTGAGCCATAATTTCCTCTCAGATGCTCCATATCCAAACAGCACCCCAGTGGGGCTCAGGGGCTTTAAAATATGAATCTTGAGATACAAAAATTTGAAACAGTCTTCATATGGGGAGTAAGTGGATGGGAAAAAAAGAATTATACCTACTTTTCAAGGTTGATTTGCTTATAAACTAGCCTGTGGAGACTTCGACTGCATGTGTCTTCTTGCCCAGCTGTTGGATTCTGTACCAGAGAAGAGTCCTCTGCCAAGCTAGGAAGCCCCTTCAGAACAGTGTCCACGTCATCACTAAAGTAGAGGCAGACACTACAGAGATGGAGTGCGTGGCTGACAAGTGATAGAATCAGAGCATTGTGGCACCATAGGCAGGAGCCTGCAGCTTGTAGCTTTAGAGCCAGGGAATTGGCTCAAGGGCCGGGAAGACGGCTCAGTGGAATAAATGCTTTCCTGACAAGCGCAAGGGCTTGAGTTCAATCCCTGGTTCCACAAAAAAAAAAAAAAAAAAAAAAAAAAAAAAAAAAAAAAAAAAAAAAAAAAAAAAAAAAAAAAAAAAAAAAAAAAAAAAAAAAAAAAAGAGGTTGCAGTTTTGTTATTTTCATGCTTTATCAATTTGTAGTTATCATGTCAGTTACCAAGATTTGTATAGCCTTGGATAAGGAAATCACAGCCTGCTTTTGGGCCGGTCAGGTAGCCAGACAGCTGCTCCTGCATAGCAATGAGGGCTTTGCATGCAAATTTGGAGAGCCCTTTTGAAAACTTAGCCCTAAGTGTCTACTTTGAGCTTCAGTGTGATATGTGATAGGAGACCATTTAACCAGTAAGTTTACCTCTAATTTGAGCTTCACCTGAATTAAAGCTGTCGTGACATTGCATACTGACACAGACATTAGCAATTTTGAAAAGCAGAAAAAAAAATACCCTGAAATTAGATGTAGTCCAAAGGAAAAATCACAGGGAAGTCACTGGTGGTTTTACGTTGTTTTCAACATTTTGGGAAATCTGAAGAATATTAGGGTTAAAAAAAAAAAGATAATTTGCTTCTTCACAGGAACACATTTTAATGCCATTTTATTTCCTAGTTTGGCAGCTTAAGATGAGCTGCCTACATAGAAAGGAAGCAAAACAAAACAAAACAAGCTGTTTGGGGAATTAATTCTTCAACAAATCCCTCTTGAATGAGCTAGTATCTCTATTTAAAAAAAAAAAAAAGGATAAAAAAATACTCTACAGCTTTTGCTTGCTCCTCAAATGCCTCACATTGGGCCACTGGAAGGTTCCAGAAACCAAGATGGGTGTACTGTCAGGGTTGCCCCACTGTGTTCTGGCTTTGTGCCAGGGGTAGAAGCTTGGCTTCTCCTGTGAGCAGAGAATACAAGCTTTTCCTGTGTACTCCTAGATCATTAAAGTGACTGTTTCATGTATTAGTTTAACATTAGTCCTTCCTCTGTATAAGAATTCCTTTGCAAATTCATCTGCATTGCAATAACGCTATTATCCAGGTGCCAATGGAGTGAAGTGAGACTTGCCTATCTGCTTTGGGACTGTAGCAGAGAGAAGAGGGGAAAATTCTAGTTAGGACAAGAGTCACAAAAACCACAGAGCAAATAGCTTCTAATTAGCAAGGGCTATCTAGGCATAAATTTGAAGGTATTAATTAATCAAACAAATATTTATCTTGTGCTGGGAAGAACAGTGAGATTTAAAAACCCTTAAATGTTAGAGTGTTGTTTCCACTTTAAAGGACTGGTGATAGAGATTAACACGAAGACAAAAAAAAAATGTTTCACAATTTGCAATAAAAGTCAACACCATGGTAGGAGAGACTTTCAGGAGTGAGCCAGTGCCCTTCTGGAGATCAGGACTGACTTCCAAGGAGAGGCAAGAGGCAAAATCCACATCACACGGAGATGTATGATAAATAAAACTGAGGAAATCAAACAATTATTTAATAAAGGCTTAGAGGAGAGAAAATTACTTCTATTAGGAGTAGAAAGAGAAGATAATGAAGAAACTGAAGTCAGTATTGACCAGGATTTGTTGTACAGTTTGAAAGTGGGGAACAACTTTCAAATTATGAATTATGCTAATATTGGCTTAGTCCTTTTTTTTGCACACAAAAGCCTTGGGGACAAGGTCGAGTGACTCTGTGATATTTATAGCAGTAGGGACCCATTATACTCTGGCTATGTATGGAGATGGGAAATATGCTGTCAAATCACCCAAAATGGCTTTGTAATTGCCATTTGTGTTGTATTTTGCACAGTTTTTAAAATCAGTGGCATACTTGTGCAGAAATACATATAGAACTAGTTTCTCTCCTCTGCAATGTCGCTCCCTGTAAAACAGCAAGAGGTGCAGTTATATAGCAGGCAGCAACATTATGGTATTTATAAGTTAATATTGAATAATATAACCATGACAGATTTTCTTGTGAAAGACACAATAATTATATTATTGATATGGTAAAAAAATTACGTAAGAGGCATAGAAAAAAAGTGTTTAGAATTTTGTCCATCAGAGCCATTAAACTATGTGATAAGCAACGATGAGTTATGCTCACAGACCTACTGTAGTTCAAGCTTAGTGGACAGAATCTCAAGTGACCCACGAAAAACATTTGTGTGTTAGAGCTACTCTTTCACTTGACAGCAGATAACTATTTTAGTTTTTTCTCCAAATTGAAATACGTAGGACAAATTATGACACACCATTTTCTTTCTAAGCAATTTTGCTTATTTGATTTGTACAATTCTCTATCACCTACGTTTTTACCCTACAGCTTCTTAGTTGTCCTAGCTCAATTTCAAGTCCGAGTGTGAGAGGATTGGCATTTCTGGTACTGCTAGTTCAATTATGTCTTGGGATGCAGACCATGGTGAGAAATCAAAAGTGAGAAAATTTTTAATTGCAAATGTGGATTAATACTTGAATCTATTTCTAGAGTTCAAAGATTATTATAGGAGACTAAAAGTCCCTTTCTTCTGACAGTGAAAAACAGTGCTTTCCAGGTAGGTTAGTAGGATAATAATTATAGTTACTTTTCAGTTTTTTACTTTGATATTTTCTAAATTTATTCAAAACTTATGGAAATAATTCCTAATGTCTTATCCTGTTAATAAGAGACATAAGGATTATATGTGAAAATATGTAAATGTGATGGATGAGCTCTCTTAATATGTCTGAGGTGATTTGCACTTGCAATGACTTATTCTTTGAGGGAAGAGGATTTAAAACTCTGGTAATTCTTACCAGGTCCAAGAGAGTGCCTAGCTATCGGTCATGAGATGCAGGAGTCACACTATCCCATGTGTTCTCCCGACAGTTTTTTTGGTAAATGCATTTTTCAAAGGCTCAAATAAGCAAGAATTCTATACACAATTCTCATAGCTATTTTTGAAAACAAAACAGTGCTCCACTAAGCCAATAGAAATGTATTCGTATTTCCTATTTTCATCTTTCTTAGTATAAAAATTGAACCAGTATAGAATAATATTCAGATCAGAGAAGTATCCTTTCAGATTGTGCTCTAGGAAAAGTTAAGATAAAGTTTGTCTTATATATAGGGAGGCTGGGAGACTTGGAGGTCCTTCGAGGAAGTCGTTTACCTTAGATAATAAGCTTTAATGACTACAGAGAATCACCCTGGCTTGTAAAGGGGCAGCTGGGCTGAAGGGCCTCAGTGTGTTGCATGGCCTCAGGACTGTTGCAAGAATGGAAAGAAGGAATATTCCAGCATTTTCCCACTGAACAATATTTCTATTCAACAAAGTTCTGGGAGAGTGAAAAAAAATTTTTTAATTAATTTTATTGAGAAACAAATAGCAATGAGATAGTTTCAAAACAGGTTAGTAGGACAGTTACAATTATTAATACATTGCATATTGTTGTGTGCAAGTAGTTATTCAGAGTACAAGATGCAGGCATGATATCCTGTCCAAACATTATTAGTACAAATCTTCCTTCTCATTGAATTAAGAGAAAATAGCTGTATATCTATCCTAACTATTTTGTATATACAGATTCATTTATATTCCTTCTTTTAGTTTAGTTTTGTCAGAGATGGCAATGGAATTCCCATCTCTGACAAAAGTAAACAAAAAGAGGGGAGAGTGAAATTAAAAAAAAGATGAAATATATAAAATCTATAGATGCTATAAAATTGTAGAATATGAAATTAAGTTGATCTTTACCTCTAATGTCAGGTCTTCTCACAATCCAGTGAGAATTTGCTAATACTCCTTGAGACTGTCCTGGTGAGGCATATATGGTCATGGTCTTTGACATTTATTTGACTGAGAATCTTTTTCATGTGGAACAACCATTCCCTTGAAAACAGAGTAAAGAAATGAAGAGGAGCGTGGGCAGCACCATCTTAGCAACTCGCCAATTTCCTGCTTCTGGAGAGGTGGCAGGCCTGAGGAGGAGGATGAGGAGGGCCCCACGTGTGCCACCAGCGGGTGGGCGCTCCTTCCCACTACCTCCAGGCCCCTTTAGCACAGGAGGAGGACAGCTCTGCTCTGCTCGGCGCTTGCTGCTGCCCTGTTCTACAATGGAGCATTTGCACTGGGTCACCTCTGGCGTCCCCTTCTTGTTTTATTATTCCTCCCATCCACCTGTCTTTTCAGTGGGTCTTTGAGAATTTTTTTGGCAGAGGTGCTTTAATGACTTAAAAAAGAAGGAGTTAAAACGGTAATCTGAATTCACAATAAAAATTCAAACACAAGAGATATGAGTAGGGAGGCTTTTATCTTGTTTGTTCCTCAGCAGAAAGTAATCTTTAAAAATCACTTAAAATAGAATATGTATTGTGCCTTGTTTCCCTGTTCCCAGAAAATTCAAAGCTAAATTTTATGCTTAATTACATTAGTTAGGATTTGCAACAATTTCCTCAATTGTTCATCTATTGAATTCTGAATCTTTGCTTCAAGCAATTAATTAATAAACACATGAATACATAAAAAAAAAAAGCAAAAACCAAGAAACAAGAATCGGTTGTTGTATCACTGGTGGCATTTTTGTTTTGTTTGTTTCATGCTTGTTTTTGCAATAAGTATGTCTGAAACCATGCCAGGTCTCAGCGGCGGGTTCTCAGTGGCCGGCTCAGCGCTCCTGGGGTGGCGCCTGCTCAGCCTGTGGTGCCAGGGGAGCTCCTCCACCCTGTGCTTCCCTAAGTGGGCACGTAGGCCGCTGAGCTATCTCGCAGGCCCTGATAGGAGCATTTCATACCGTTACAGTTGCTTATGAACATGCAGCACACTGTGAGGAAGGACGTAAAAAGGCAGAATCTGGATAGGCTTCAGGATTCTCTTAGGCCTAGAACTGTGAGCCATGTGATCTCTCTGAGCTGGCTCTTGCATTTGAAAAGTTAAGAGCAACTGGAACGAAGAAGTGAGGAAACTCGCGGGAAGCTGAGACAGCTCTGCCGTGCTTCAGGGACGCATTCATTTTTTCCAGTTGGATTTACCTCCATTGTTGACCTGGAAAGCCTTTGGTCCAGGTGAAGCGCTGGGTGCATAGCTGAAAGAATTTAAGAATGAGTCTAATTGGGTCTGGATGGGTCTAATTGGGTCTTGGGAACAGAGCTTATTTCTAGCTACACATTACAAGGTTTTGTAGGGATAAGGCTTCTATAGATGGAGTATCACGGCCAGAGTAGGTTATGCTTCCAGCACCACAGAAGTGCAATGCGAGTCAGCAGGGTCATCCTGAGGGGGGCTGCAGTGTACAGACTCCCAGGCCTGACTCCTGGGAGTGGCCCATGTGCGTGTTGCCTGTGGGCCAGTGACTCAGGTATCTGCCCATCCATTCTACTGCCTGTGCAATACCTCTACATAGTAACATGTTCTATCACAGCGAAATTAAAAAAGTAGCCCTTGTAGGAGGTAAACATGTACATGTGCATCAGACAAATCCAAGACCAGGTAGCGGGCTCAGATTTTCTGCTAATGTGCATGAAAGAATTATTACATTTCACTTCTTTGCACCCACCTAAGAACTGTACCCACTCAAAATTTTTGAGATTTAAATGGTGGTAATACACAATGCCCTGCAAAAAATATATATACACACACACATTATCATAAGCAAAATACATACACAAGTTCTTTTTTTGCTCTCTAGCATGCATGTGTGTGTCTCTGTCAGTCTATCATCTACTCTCCCCATTTCTATTTTTATTTCTTCTCTTTCTCTCCTACTATATTCCCTTCCTCCCCCTCTCTTAGCACATAAAGATATATTTAAGACTCTTCTGACATTTGAAAAGCAATACTCTCTTACCTGTAGTTATTACATATTACTCATTGCCAGGCAATTTCTACTTTTCGGTTCCCAAGGGAAAACAGATAATCTATTGGAAATAGCCAACCTTTTGAAAATAATAATATGCATTCTTGTGGTACTCCTGTATAATTTACAAAGAATTTTCACATACCTAATCTGATTTAATTGTCAAAGATATTGTTATCACCCACATTATAAATGAGAAAAATTTAGTTTGTGAAGGGCCTTAGGAAGATCCTAAATTCTAGTTGGTGGCCCTAGAGTTCCTTCATCTTTACTTTCTGGGTAACAAGTCTAGCCTCACTCACCAGTCTTCTTACAACCCAAGTCAAGCTTTTTCGGCATTAAACCGTACACAGCTTTTAGGTGGGGAGAGGGGAGTGAAGAGAGTACAGGATTCTTGCTCTCACTACCCATGTGCGCTGCGGGAGAGCGGTGCCTTGTAGATGTAAAGAGAGGAAATGCCATGAGTTGGCAATTCATTCAGACTAAGAAAAAGCATGCTACTTATTTTGATTTGTTTGTGAACTTGAAATTCAACTACATATCCTGGTAGAAAGGGATACTTTTCTGTTCCAGTTACCTCCTGCCCTGCATTCATTCATCTTAGGTGGACTACCATGCAGAAAACACGATATAATAGCCAGCCCTTCAGGGACCTGGAGGGGAGCTTGCTTGGGGTGTGAGAGCCAGGCCCGCACATGCGGGGTAAGTGGTGGCGCAGAGCGGGGAGCGCCAAGTGGTCATTTTTGTCGCAATGCTTTATGTAGCAGATGGGCTTTTATGAAGTTTATGAAGTTTATTATTATAAATGTAAACTGTTGCTCTGAGAATTCTTTTCTTCTGTACCCATTTTAATATCTTCACTTGCATTTGGTGCCTATAAAGTATGCAGACACTGTCACTGCTTGGGCATCTCTGGGAAGCCTAAGCTTCCCTTACCACATTCTTTGGACAGCTTTGTCATACCTCTTCATGGTACTGGGCTGGGGAATAGATTTGGCAGTAGAGGTATCTTAGCCACAGTTGAGGTACTGGTTGGGGGGGGGTCTTCTGTGAGAGCAAACTAGCCTCCAGCTCTTGTAAGAGCCCCCAAGTATGTTTCTTGCTCACAGGTTTGAATCCAAGCTACAACTTTGCAGATTGATGTGGAAGGTGGCTCCCTTCTCCACATGGCCACTTGGGAGTCAGGTTAATATGGACTCCGCCAATTCCATAGAAGTAGGCTCTGCTAGTAAAAGAAAATAAAGAACTGAGTAATCATGTTGTTTATTCCCATTGCCTTAGCTTGTGCATGTTGCTTCTTTTCAAATTTCATTGGTCAGGATGAGGCACAAGGCATTGCTGATCTGCAGAGGTCAAAAAATATTGTATTCTCTAAGCCAGGAAAAAGAAAAGGGAAATGCAATTTGATGAACACAAATCTTTTCCTGTTTTTCTCAGTGTTATTTGATGTTTCCAGAGATAATGAGGTGCTTATACTATAGGCACAAAAACTGCACTCACCTCTTTTATTCAAGGAGAACAAAAATATGCACAAGAAGAGCAAATGAGATAATACAAAATATGTGTGATGCAAAGTGATAACTTAATATAACTAAAAATGCCCTCAAAGTTACTTTCTAAACTAGAGCAACTTCATATTACATAAGGCCATAGTAACCACTGAGCTGGGAAAGACCCTAAAATTTCTTAGATAGCCCAGAGAAGTTCAGCTAGCATGAATTAAACATGTCTCTGATAGCAGGGTTCTCAACATTAAAAAAAATGTTGAGAGGGAAACTATAGAAACAACACCTTTTACAGTAGCACTGCAGAAAATGAAATACCTTGGAATTCACTTAACCAAGGAAGTCAAAGATCTTTTCACAGAAAATTACAATGCCCTAAGAAAAGAGATTATAGAGGATTTCAGAAAATGGAAAGATATTCCCTGCTCCTGGATAGGAAGAACCAACATTGTGAAGATGGCCATACTCCCAAAATTGTTATACAGATTTAATGCAATCCCTATCAAACTGCTAACAACATACCTCCCAAACTTAGAGAAAATGTTCCTAAAATTTATTTGGAACCACAAATGACCTAGAATAGCAAAGGCAAACTTGGCCAACAGAGACAAGGCAGGAGGCATCACAATTCCTGACTTGAAATTATACTACAAAGCCACTGTGATAAAATCAACATGGTATTGACAATGAAACAGACCTGAGGGTCAATGGAATAGATTAGAAGATGCAGAGGCCTCAGCAAACACACTCAGACACCTGATCTTTTTTTTTTTTTTTTGATTAAATTTTTAAATTTTATTTT